>CAMAOC010000336.1:0-27585 GCA_945859555.1 Megachile ligniseca
TTATAGCGATAATAATAATAATAATAATAAGGATAATGATAATAGTTATAAGGATAAACACAAGGGGAATGGGGATAATAATAATAGTAATAAGAATAATAACAACAGTTATAGCGATAATAAAAATAGTAATAAGGATAATAATAATAGTTATAAGGATAAAGACAAGAGGAATAGGGATAATAATAATAGTAACAAGAATAATAATAACAGCTGTAGCGATAATAATAATAGCAATAGCAGTAATAATAACAGTTATAGCGATAATAATAATAGTAATAAGGATAAAGACAAGGGGAATGGGGATAATAATAATAGTAATAAGAATAATAACAACAGTTATAGCGATAATAAAAATAGTAATAAGGATGAATAATAATAGTTAGAAGGAGAAAGACAAGAGGAATAGGGATAATAATAATAGTAACAAGAATAATAATAACAGGTATAGCGATAATAATAATTGTGATAGCAATAATAATAACAGATATAGCAATAATAATAATAGGAATAAGGATAATAATAATAGTTATAAGGATAAAGACAAGAGCAATAGGGATAATAATAATAGTAATAGGAATAATAATAACAGTTATAGCGATAATAGTAATAATAATAAGGATAATGATAATAGTTATAAGGATAAAGACAAGGGGAATGGGGATAATAATAATAGTAATAAGAATAATAACAACAGTTATAGCGATAATAAAAATAGTAATAAGGATAATAATAATACTTATAAGGATAAAGACAAGAGGAATAGGGATAATAATAATAGTAACAAGAATAATAATAACAGGTATAGCGATAATAATAATAGTAATAGCAATAATAATAACAGTTATAGCGATAATAATAACAATAATAAGGATAATGATAATAGTTATAAGGATAAAGACAAGGGGAATGGGGATAATAATAATAGTAATAAGAATAATAACAACAGTTATAGCGATAATAAAAATAGTAATAAGGATAATAATAATAGTTATGAGGATAAAGACAAGAGTAATACGGATAGAAACAATAGAATAAGGATAATAATAACAGATATAGCGATAAAAATAGTAGTAATAAGGATAACAATAGCAGTTATAGCGATAATAATAATAGTTATAAGGATAAAGGCAAGAGTAATACGGATAGTAATAATAGTAACAAGAATAATAATAACAGTTATAAAGATAATAATAATAGTATTAAGGATAATAATAACAGTTATAGCAATAATAATAATAGGAATAAGGATAATAATAATAGTTATAAGGATAAAGACAAGAGGAATAGGGATAATAATAATAGTAATAGGAATAATAATAACAGTTATGGCGATAATAGTAATAATAATAAGGATAATGATAATAGTTATAAGGATAAAGACAAGGGGAATGGGGATAATAATAATAGTAATAAGAATAATAACAACAGTTATAGCGATAATAATAATAGGAATAAGGTTAATAATAATAGTTATAAGGATAAAGACAAGAGGAATAGGGATAATAATAATAGTAACAAGAATAATAATAACAGGTATAGCGATAATAATAATAGTAATAGCAATAATAATAACAGTTATAGCGATAATAATAATAATAAGGATAATGATAATAGTTATAAGGATAAAGACAAGGGGAATGGGGATAATAATAATAGTAATAAGAATAATAACAACAGTTATAGCGATAATGAAAATAGTAATAAGGATAATAATAATAGTTATAAGGATAAAGACAAGGGGAATAGGGATAATAATAATAGTAACAAGAATCATAATAACAGTTATAGCGATAATAATAATAGTAATAGCAGTAATAATAACAGTTATAGCGATAATAATAATAGTAATAAGGATAAAAATAATAGTTATAAAGATAAAGACAAGAGGAATAGGGATAATAATAATAATAATAAGGGCAATAATAATAGTTATAAGGAGAAAGACAAGAGGAATAGGGATAATAATACTAGTAACAAGAATAATAATAACAGTTATAGCGATAATAATAATAGAAACAAGAATAATAATAACAGTTATAGCGATAATAATAATAGTAATAACAATAATAATAACAGTTATAGCGATAATAATAATAGTATTCAGGATAATAATAACAGTTATAGCAATAATAATAATAGTAATAATGATAATAATAATAGTTATAAGGATAAAGACAAGAGGAATAGGGATAATAATAATATTAATAGGAAAAATAATAAGAGTTATAGCGATAATAATAATAATAATAAGGATAATGATAATAGTTATAAGGATAAAGACAAGGGGAATGGGGATAATAATAATAGTAATAAGAATAATAACAACAGTTATAGCGATAATAAAAATAGTAATAAGGTTAATAATAATAGTTATAAGGATAAAGACAAGAGGAATAGGGATAATAATAATAGTAACAAGAATAATAATAACAGTTATGGCGATAATAATAATAGTAATAGCAGTAATAATAACAGTTATAGCGATAATAATAATAATAAGGATAATGATAATAGTTATAAGGATAAAGACAAGGGGAATGGGGATAATAATAATAGCAATAAGAATAGTAATAACAGTAATAGTGATAATAATACCATTTATAGCGATAATAATAATAGATATAAGTATAGGAATAACAGTTATAAGGATAAAGAGAAGAGTAATACGGATAGTAATAATAGTATAAGGACAATCATAACAGTTATAGCGATAATAATAATAGTAATAAGGGCAATAATAATAGTTATAAGGAGAAAGACAAGAGTCATAGGGATAATAATAATAGTAACAAGAATAATAATAACAGTTATAGCGATAATAATAATAGATATAAGTATAGGAATAACAGTTATAAGGATAAAGAGAAGAGTAATACGGATAGTAATAATAGAACAAGGACAATAATAACAGTTATAGCGATAATAATAATAATAATAAGGGCAATAATAATAGTTATAAGGAGAAAGACAAGAGGAATAGGGATAATAATACTAGTAACAAGAATAATAATAACAGTTATAGCGATAATAATAATAGAAACAAGAATAATAATAACAGTTATAGCGATAATAATAATAGTAATAACAATAATAATAACAGTTATAGCGATAATAATAATAGTATTCAGGATAATAATAACAGTTATAGCAATAATAATAATATTAATAGGAAAAATAATAAGAGTTATAGCGATAATAATAATAATAATAAGGATAATGATAATAGTTATAAGGATAAAGACAAGGGGAATGGGGATAATAATAATAGTAATAAGAATAATAACAACAGTTATAGCGATAATAAAAATAGTAATAAGGTTAATAATAATAGTTATAAGGATAAAGACAAGAGGAATAGGGATAATAATAATAGTAACAAGAATAATAATAACAGTTATGGCGATAATAATAATAGTAATAGCAGTAATAATAACAGTTATAGCGATAATAATAATAATAAGGATAATGATAATAGTTATAAGGATAAAGACAAGGGGAATGGGGATAATAATAATAGTAATAAGAATAATAACAACAGTTATAGCGATAATAAAAATAGTAATAAGGATGAATAATAATAGTTAGAAGGAGAAAGACAAGAGGAATAGGGATAATAATAATAGTAACAAGAATAATAATAACAGGTATAGCGATAATAATAATTGTGATAGCAATAATAATAACAGATATAGCAATAATAATAATAGGAATAAGGATAATAATAATAGTTATAAGGATAAAGACAAGAGCAATAGGGATAATAATAATAGTAATAGGAATAATAATAACAGTTATAGCGATAATAGTAATAATAATAAGGATAATGATAATAGTTATAAGGATAAAGACAAGGGGAATGGGGATAATAATAATAGTAATAAGAATAATAACAACAGTTATAGCGATAATAAAAATAGTAATAAGGATAATAATAATACTTATAAGGATAAAGACAAGAGGAATAGGGATAATAATAATAGTAACAAGAATAATAATAACAGGTATAGCGATAATAATAATAGTAATAGCAATAATAATAACAGTTATAGCGATAATAATAACAATAATAAGGATAATGATAATAGTTATAAGGATAAAGACAAGGGGAATGGGGATAATAATAATAGTAATAAGAATAATAACAACAGTTATAGCGATAATAAAAATAGTAATAAGGATAATAATAATAGTTATGAGGATAAAGACAAGAGTAATACGGATAGAAACAATAGAATAAGGATAATAATAACAGATATAGCGATAAAAATAGTAGTAATAAGGATAACAATAGCAGTTATAGCGATAATAATAATAGTTATAAGGATAAAGGCAAGAGTAATACGGATAGTAATAATAGTAACAAGAATAATAATAACAGTTATAAAGATAATAATAATAGTATTAAGGATAATAATAACAGTTATAGCAATAATAATAATAGGAATAAGGATAATAATAATAGTTATAAGGATAAAGACAAGAGGAATAGGGATAATAATAATAGTAATAGGAATAATAATAACAGTTATGGCGATAATAGTAATAATAATAAGGATAATGATAATAGTTATAAGGATAAAGACAAGGGGAATGGGGATAATAATAATAGTAATAAGAATAATAACAACAGTTATAGCGATAATAATAATAGGAATAAGGTTAATAATAATAGTTATAAGGATAAAGACAAGAGGAATAGGGATAATAATAATAGTAACAAGAATAATAATAACAGGTATAGCGATAATAATAATAGTAATAGCAATAATAATAACAGTTATAGCGATAATAATAATAATAAGGATAATGATAATAGTTATAAGGATAAAGACAAGGGGAATGGGGATAATAATAATAGTAATAAGAATAATAACAACAGTTATAGCGATAATGAAAATAGTAATAAGGATAATAATAATAGTTATAAGGATAAAGACAAGGGGAATAGGGATAATAATAATAGTAACAAGAATCATAATAACAGTTATAGCGATAATAATAATAGTAATAGCAGTAATAATAACAGTTATAGCGATAATAATAATAGTAATAAGGATAAAAATAATAGTTATAAAGATAAAGACAAGAGGAATAGGGATAATAATAATAATAATAAGGGCAATAATAATAGTTATAAGGAGAAAGACAAGAGGAATAGGGATAATAATACTAGTAACAAGAATAATAATAACAGTTATAGCGATAATAATAATAGAAACAAGAATAATAATAACAGTTATAGCGATAATAATAATAGTAATAACAATAATAATAACAGTTATAGCGATAATAATAATAGTATTCAGGATAATAATAACAGTTATAGCAATAATAATAATAGTAATAATGATAATAATAATAGTTATAAGGATAAAGACAAGAGGAATAGGGATAATAATAATATTAATAGGAAAAATAATAAGAGTTATAGCGATAATAATAATAATAATAAGGATAATGATAATAGTTATAAGGATAAAGACAAGGGGAATGGGGATAATAATAATAGTAATAAGAATAATAACAACAGTTATAGCGATAATAAAAATAGTAATAAGGTTAATAATAATAGTTATAAGGATAAAGACAAGAGGAATAGGGATAATAATAATAGTAACAAGAATAATAATAACAGTTATGGCGATAATAATAATAGTAATAGCAGTAATAATAACAGTTATAGCGATAATAATAATAATAAGGATAATGATAATAGTTATAAGGATAAAGACAAGGGGAATGGGGATAATAATAATAGCAATAAGAATAGTAATAACAGTAATAGTGATAATAATACCATTTATAGCGATAATAATAATAGATATAAGTATAGGAATAACAGTTATAAGGATAAAGAGAAGAGTAATACGGATAGTAATAATAGTATAAGGACAATCATAACAGTTATAGCGATAATAATAATAGTAATAAGGGCAATAATAATAGTTATAAGGAGAAAGACAAGAGTCATAGGGATAATAATAATAGTAACAAGAATAATAATAACAGTTATAGCGATAATAATAATAGATATAAGTATAGGAATAACAGTTATAAGGATAAAGAGAAGAGTAATACGGATAGTAATAATAGAACAAGGACAATAATAACAGTTATAGCGATAATAATAATAATAATAAGGGCAATAATAATAGTTATAAGGAGAAAGACAAGAGGAATAGGGATAATAATACTAGTAACAAGAATAATAATAACAGTTATAGCGATAATAATAATAGAAACAAGAATAATAATAACAGTTATAGCGATAATAATAATAGTAATAACAATAATAATAACAGTTATAGCGATAATAATAATAGTATTCAGGATAATAATAACAGTTATAGCAATAATAATAATATTAATAGGAAAAATAATAAGAGTTATAGCGATAATAATAATAATAATAAGGATAATGATAATAGTTATAAGGATAAAGACAAGGGGAATGGGGATAATAATAATAGTAATAAGAATAATAACAACAGTTATAGCGATAATAAAAATAGTAATAAGGTTAATAATAATAGTTATAAGGATAAAGACAAGAGGAATAGGGATAATAATAATAGTAACAAGAATAATAATAACAGTTATGGCGATAATAATAATAGTAATAGCAGTAATAATAACAGTTATAGCGATAATAATAATAATAAGGATAATGATAATAGTTATAAGGATAAAGACAAGGGGAATGGGGATAATAATAATAGTAATAAGAATAATAACAACAGTTATAGCGATAATAAAAATAGTAATAAGGATGAATAATAATAGTTAGAAGGAGAATGACAAGAGGAATAGGGATAATAATAATAGTAACAAGAATAATAATAACAGGTATAGCGATAATAATAATAGTAATAGCAATAATAATAACAGTTATAGCGATAATAATAATAATAATAATAAGGATAATGATAATAGTTATAAGGATAAACACAAGGGGAATGGGGATAATAATAATAGTAATAAGAATAATAACAACAGTTATAGCGATAATAAAAATAGTAATAAGGATAATAATAATAGTTATAAGGATAAAGACAAGAGGAATAGGGATAATAATAATAGTAACAAGAATAATAATAACAGCTGTAGCGATAATAATAATAGCAATAGCAGTAATAATAACAGTTATAGCGATAATAATAATAGTAATAAGGATAAAAATAATAGTTATAAGGATAAAGACAAGAGGAATAGGGATAATAATAATAGTAATAGGAATAATAATAACAGTTATAGCGATAATAATAATAATAATAAGGATAATGATAATAGTTATAAGGATAAAGACATGGGGAATGGGGATAATAATATTAGTAATAAGAATAGTAATAACAGTAATAGTGATAATAATAACATTTATAGCGATAATAATAATAGATATATGTATAGTAATAACAGTTATAAGGATAAAGAGAAGAGTAATACGGATAGTAATAATAGTATAAGGACAATAATAACAGTTATAGCGATAATAATAATAGTAATAAGGGCAATAATAATAGTTATAAGGAGAAAGACAAGAGGAATAGGGATAATAATAATAGTAATAGCAGTAATAATAGCAGTTATAGCGATAATAATAATAGTATTCAGGATAATAATAACAGTTATAGCAATAATAATAATAGGAATAAGGATAATAATCATAGTTATAAGGATAAAGACAAGAGTAATGCGGATAGTAACAATAGAATAAGGATAATAATAACAGTTATAGCGATAATAATAATAATGATAAGGATAATAATAGTAGTTATGAGGATAAAGACAAGAGTAATACGGATAGAAACAATAGAATAAGGATAATAATATCAGATATAGCGATAATAATAGTAATAATAAGGATAACAATAACAGTTATAGCGATAATAATAATAATAATAACGATAATAATAATAGTTATAAGGATAAAGGCAAGAGTAATACGGATAATAATAATAGTAACAAGAATAATAATAACAGGTATAGCGATAATAATAATAGTAATAGCAATAATAATAACAGTTATAGCGATAATAATAATAATAGTCAGGATAATGATAATAGTTATAAGGATAAAGACAAGGGGAATGGGGATAATAATAATAGTAATAAGAATAATAACAACAGTTATAGCGATAATAATAATAGTGATAGCAATAATAATAACAGTTATAGCGATAATAATAATAGTAATAAGGATAATAATAATAGTTATAAGGATAAAGACAAGAGGAATAGGGATAATAATAATAGTAATAGGAATAATAATAACAGTTATAGCGATAATAATAATAGCAATAGCAGTAATAATAACAGTTATCGCGATAATAATAATAGTAATAAGGATAAAAATAATAGTTATAAGGATAAAGACAAGAGGAATAGGGATAATAATAATAGTAATAGGAATAATAATAACAGTTATAGCGATAATAGTAATAATAATAAGGATTATGATAATAGTTATAAGGATAAAGACAAGGGGAATGGGGATAATAATAATAGTAATAAGAATAATAACAACAGTTATAGCGATAATAAAAATAGTAATAAGGATAATAATAATAGTAATAAGGATAATAATAATAGTAATATGAATAAGAATAATAGTTATAAGGATAAAGACAAGAGTAATACTGATAGTCACAATAGAATAAGGATAATAATAACAGTTATAGCGATAATAATAATAGAAATAAGGATAACAATAACAGTTATAGCGATAATAATAATAATAATAACGATAATAGTAATAGTTATGAGGATAAAGGCAAGAGTAATACGGATAGCAATAATAGTAACAAGAATAATAATAACAGTTATAACGATAATAATAATAGTATTAAGGATAATATTAACAGTCATAGCGATAATAAGAATAGTAATAAGGATGAATAATAATAGTTACAAGGAGAAAGACAAGAGGAATAGGGATAATAATAAAAGTAACAAGAATAATAATAACAGTTATTGCGATAATAATAATAGCAATAGCAGTAATAATAACAGTTATAGCGATAATAATAATAGTAATAAGGATAAAAATAATAGTTATAAGGATAAAGACAAGAGGAATAGGGATAATAATAATAGTAATAGGAATAATAATAACAGTTATAGCGATAATAATAATAATAATAATAATAAGGATAATGATAATAGTTATAAGGATAAAGACATGGGGAATGGGGATAATAATATTAGTAATAAGAATAGTAATAACAGTAATAGTGATAATAATAACATTTATAGCGATAATAATAATAGATATAAGTATAGGAATAACAGTTATAAGGATAAAGAGAAGAGTAATACGGATAGTAATAATAGACCAAGGACAATAATAAGAGTTATAGCAATAATAATAATAGTAATGAGGACAACAATAATGGTTATAAGGATAAAGACAAGAGTAATAGGGATAGTAATAATAGAATAAGGATAATAATAACAGGTATAGCGATAATAATAATAGTAACAAGAATAATAATAACAGTTATAGCGATAATAATAATAGTAATAACAATAATAATAATAGTTATAGCGATAATAATAATAGTAATAGGGATAATAATAACAGTTATAGCGATAATAATAATAATAATAAGGATAATAATAATAGTTATAAGGATAAAGACAAGAGTAATACGGATAGAAACAATAGAATAAGTATAATAATAACGGTTATAGAGATAATAATAATAGTAATAAGGGTAACAATAACAGTTATAGCGATAATAATAATAATAATAATAACGATAATAATAATAGTTATAAGGATAAAGGCAAGAGTAATACGGATAGTAATAATAGTAACAAGAATAATAATAACAGTTACAACGATAATAATAATAGTATTAAGGATAATAATAACAGTTATAGCGATAATAATAATTGTAATAAGGATGAATAATAATAGTTATAAGGAGAAAGACAAGAGGAATAGGGATAATAATAATAGTAACAAGAATAATAATAACAGTTATAGCAATAATAATAATAGGAATAAGGATAATAATGATAGTTATAAGGATAAAGACAAGAGTAATGCGGATAGTAACAATAGAATAAGGATAATAATAACAGTTATAGCGATAATAATAATAATGATAAGGATAATAATAGTAGTTATGAGGATAAAGACAAGAGTAATACGGATAGAAACAATAGAATAAGGATAATAATATCAGATATAGCGATAATAATAGTAGTAATAAGGATAACAATAACAGTTATAGCGATAATAATAATAATAATAACGATAATAATAATAGTTATAAGGATAAAGGCAAGAGTAATACGGATAGTAATAATAGTAACAAGAATAATAATAACAGTTATAAAGATAATAATAATAGTATTAAGGATAATAATAACAGATATAGCAATAATAATAATAGGAATAAGGATAATAATAATAGTTATAAGGATAAAGACAAGAGGAATAGGGATAATAATAATAGTAATAGGAATAATAATAACAGTTATAGCGATAATAATAATAGCAATAGCAGTAATAATAACAGTTATAGCGATAATAATAATAGTAATAGGAATAATAATAACAGTTATAGCGATAATAATAATAATAATAATAATAATAATAATAATAAGGATAATGATAATAATTATAAGGATAAAGACATGGTGAATGGGGATAATAATATTAGTAATAAGAATAGTAATAACAGTAATAGTGATAATAATAACAATTATAGCGATAATAATAATAGATATATGTATAGTAATAACAGTTATAAGGATAAAGAGAAGAGTAATACGGATAGTAATAAAAGTATAAGGACAATAATAACAGTTATAGCGATAATAATAATAGTAATAAGGGCAATAATAATAGATATAAGGAGAAAGACAAGAGGAATAGGGATAATAATAATAGTAACAAGAATAATAATAACAGTTATAGCGATAATAATAATAGTAATAGCCATAACAATAACAGTTATAGCGATAATAATAATAGTAATAAGGATAATAATAATAGTTATAAGGATAACAATAATAGTAATATGAATAAGAATAATTGTTATAAGGATAAAGACAAGAGTAATACGGATAGTCAGAATAGAATAAGGATAATAATAACAGTTATGTCGATAATAATAATAATAATGATAAGGATCATAATAATAGTTATAAGGATAAAGACAAGAATAATACGGATAGTAACAATAGAATGAGGATAATAATAACAGTTATAGCGAAAATAATAATAGATATAAGTATAGGAATAACAGTTATAAGGATAAAGAGAAGAGTAATACGGATAGTAATAATAGAACAAGGACAATAATAACAGTTATAGCGATATTAATAATAATAATAAGGGCAATAATAATAGTTATAAGGAGAAAGACAAGAGGAATAGGGATAATAATACTAGTAACAAGAATAATAATAACAGTTATAGCGATAATAATAATAGAAACAAGAATAATAACAACAGTTATAGCGATAATAATTATAGTAACAAGAATAATAATAACAGTTATAGCGATAATAATAATAGTAATAACAATAATAATAACAGTTATGGCGATAATAATAATAGTAATAGGAATAATAATAACAGTTATAGCGATAATAATAATAGTACTCAGGATAATAATAACAGTTATAGCAATAATAATAATAGGAATAAGGATAATAATAATAGTTATAAGGATAAAGACAAGAGGAATAGGGATAATAATAATAGTAATAGGAAAAATTATAACAGTTATAGCGATAATAATAATAATAATAAGGATAATAATAATAGTTATAAGGATAAAGACAAGAGTAATGCGGATAGTAACAATAGAATAAGGATAATAATAACAGTTATAGCGATAATAATAATAATAATAAGGATAATAATAATAGTTATGAGGATAAAGACAAGAGTAATACGGATAGAACCAATAGAATAAGGATAATAATAACAGTTATAGCGATAATAATAATAGAAATAAGGATAACAATTACAGTTATAGCGATAATAATAATAATAATAACGATAATAATAATAGGTATAAGGATAAAGGCAAGAGTAATACGGATAGTAATAATAGTAACAAGAATAATAATAACAGTAATAGCGATAATAATAATAGTAATAGGAATAATAATAACAGTTATAGCGATAATAATAATAGTATTCAGGATAATAATAACAGTTATAGCGATAATAATAATAGATATAAGTACAGGAATAACAGTTATAAGGATAAAGAGAAGAGTAATACGGATAGTAATAATAGAACAAGGACAATAATAACAGTTATAGCGATAATAATAATAATAATAAGGGCAATAATAAGAGTTATAAGGAGAAAGACAAGAGGAATAGGGATAATAATACTAGTAACAAGAATAATAATAACAGGTATAGCGATAATAATAATAGTAATAGCAATAATAATAACAGTTATATCGATAATAATAATAGTAATAAGGATAATAATAATAGTTACAAGGATAAAGACAAGAGGAATAGGGATAATAATAATAGTAATAGGAATAATGATAACAGTTATAGCGATAATAATAATAGTAATAAGGATAATAATAATAGTTATAAGGATAACAATAATAGTAATATGAATAAGAATAATAGTTATAAGGATAAAGACAAGAGTAATACGGATAGTCAGAATAGAATAAGGATAATAATAACAGTTATGTCGATAATAATAATAATAATGATAAGGATCATAATAATAGTTATAAGGATAAAGACAAGAATAATACGGATAGTAACAATAGAATGAGGATAATAATAACAGTTATAGCGAAAATAATAATAGATATAAGTATAGGAATAACAATTATAAGGATAAAGAGAAGAGTAATACGGATAGTAATAATAGAACAAGGACAATAATAACAGTTATAGCGATATTAATAATAATAATAAGGGCAATAATAATAGTTATAAGGAGAAAGACAAGAGGAATAGGGATAATAATACTAGTAACAAGAATAATAATAACAGTTATAGCGATAATAATAATAGAAACAAGAATAATAACAACAGTTATAGCGATAATAATTATAGTAACAAGAATAATAATAACAGTTATAGCGATAATAATAATAGTAATAACAATAATAATAACAGTTATGGCGATAATAATAATAGTAATAGGAATAATAATAACAGTTATAGCGATAATAATAATAGTACTCAGGATAATAATAACAGTTATAGCAATAATAATAATAGGAATAAGGATAATAATAATAGTTATAAGGATAAAGACAAGAGGAATAGGGATAATAATAATAGTAATAGGAAAAATTATAACAGTTATAGCGATAATAATAATAATAATAAGGATAATAATAATAGATATAAGGATAAAGACAAGAGTAATGCGGATAGTAACAATAGAATAAGGATAATAATAACAGTTATAGCGATAATAATAATAATAATAAGGATAATAATAATAGGTATAAGGATAAAGGCAAGAGTAATACGGATAGTAATAATAGTAACAAGAATAATAATAACAGTAATAACGATAATAATAATAGTATTAAGGATAATAATAACAGTCATAGCGATAAGAATAATAGTAATAAGGGCAATAATAATAGTTATAAGGAGAAAGACAAGAGACATAGGGATAATAATAATAGTAACAAGAATAATAATAACAGTTATAGCGATAATAATAATAGATATAAGTATAGGAATAACAGTTATAAGGATAAAGAGAAGAGTAATACGGATAGTAATAATAGAACAAGGACAATTATAACAGTTATAGCGATAATAATAATAATAATAAGGATAATAATAATAGTTATAAGGATAACAGTTACAGCGATAATAATAATAGTATTCAGGATAATAATAACAATTATAGCAATAATAATAAGTGTAATAAGGATAATAATAATAGTTATAAGGATAAAGACAAGAGGAATAGGGATAATAATAATAGTAAAAGGAATAATAATAACAGTTATAGCGATAATAATAATAGTATTCAGGACAATAATAACAGTTATAGCAATAATAATAATAGTAATAAGGATAATAATAATAGTAATAGGAAAAATAATAACAGTTATAGCGATAATAATAATAATAATAAGGATAATAATGATAGTTATAAGGATAAAGGCAAGAGTAATGCGGATAGTAACAATAGAATAAGGATATTAATAACAGTTATAGCGATAATAATAATAATAATAAGGATAATAATAGTAGTTATGAGGATAAAGACAAGAGTAATACGGATAGAAACAATAGAATAAGGATAATAATAACAGATATAGCGATAATAATAATAGTAATAAGGATAACAATAACAGTTATGGCGATAATAATAATAATAATAGTTATAAGGATAAAGGCAAGAGTAATACGGATAGTAATAATAGTAACAAGAATAATAATAACAGTTATAAAGATAATAATAATAGTATTAAGGATAATAATAACAGTTACAGTAATAATAATAATAGGAATAAGGATAATAATAATAGTTATAAGGATAAAGACAAGAGGAATAGGGATAATAATAATAGTAATAGGAATAATAATAACAGTTATAGCGATAATAGTAATAATAATAAGGATAATGATAATAGTTGTAAGGATAAAGACAAGGGGAATGGGGATAATAATAATAGTGATAAGAATAATAACAACAGTAATAGCGATAATAAAAGTAGTAATAAGGATAATAATAATAGTTATAAGGATAAAGACAAGAGGAATAGGGGTAATAATAATAGTAATAGGAATAATAATAACAGTTATAGCGATAATAATAATAATAATAAGGATAATGATAATAGTTATAAGGATAAAGACATGGGGTATGGGGGTAATAATATTAGTAATAAGAATAGTAATAACAGTAATAATGATAATAATAACATTTATAGCGATAATAATAATAGTTATAAGGATAAAGACAAGAGGAATAGGGATAATAATAATAGTAATAGGAATAATAATAACAGTTATAGAGATAATAATAATAGTAATAGGAATAATAATAACAGTTATAGCGATAATAATAATAGTATTCAGGATAATAATAACAGTTATAGCAATAATAATAATAGGAATAAGGATAATAATAATAGTTATAAGGATAAAGGCAAGAGTAATACGGATAGTAATAATAGTAACAAGAATAATAATAACAGTTATAACGATAATAATAATAGTATTAAGGATAATATGAACAGTCATAGCGATAATAATAATAGTAATAAGGATAATAATAATAGTTATAAGGATGTAACATCCCTGAAGAATTTTTTGTTTTTTTTGTCGCCCTCAGAAATGTCCGAAAGTTAAGCTATTCAAAGGTATTATAGATTTCAATTATCGACCGCAATTTTTCTATTACCGACCGCGACTTTAGACATGTCAATCATCGTAGAATTTGGTTTAACTGTCGGTAACATATATCTATATGTACTTTCTCAATTTACAAAGACTATATTATTAAATAATTATTTTTAGCAAACATATAGACTGTCTAGTTAAATATTTAGTTAAATATCACTGAACATTAGATTCATTTATTATTCCATTTATAGCGTATTATAAATATATATTTTAGTTAACAACGTTACTAGATACAAAAAAAAAAAGTTATTAAATAATTATTTGCGAAATCAATATGTAGGAAGATAATTAATTATATGTTAGAGCTGAGCTATTAGGAATCAAATCCGAATATTATTTTAGTCGAATAAATATTATATTGTAAATGTTTCGTACGGAAAATTTCGATACACGATGTACTACGTGCTACGACGCTAGCACAGGATTTCTTAGAATCGACGCGCTATCTCTAGACAAAGATAGATGATATATTTTCAATCACCTACATTATAACACATTAAAATCATTAATTATTTAGAACAAACACTACATACAAAAATAACCAATATTATGTTGAAATAGAATATCTATACTCGAAGTCAAGAATCAGTCGTTCAAACTAAATAAATAATACAATTGTAAAATTATTCTTAGGAATATTCCGCGAGATCATATACTTCAACGTATAGCGTAGATCCTTATAGAAATCGTGCGAAAAGGACAGCGCGTGTCTATTTCATTTGAAACGCTATTAATTTGTTATTTCTATATTACAAACATTAGTTACTATTCCGAAGACTCTATTAGCAAAGTCAGAAACTCATTTAAATTATTAATTAATGTTTTATATATAAATTATATGTTAAAATCATACGCATAATTTTGTACAACGAACATAAGGGTAGATTTCCAGACCTTGAAAAGTGAAAGGTCTTCGAGTATATAAGGCAGGCCGAAATCAGCCTAGATCGCAGAACAATTTTCACAGTCGAGCTAGATACACGTCGTAATAATATCCGGAACAATTTTCGCTGATCAAGAGCCAAATAGATTCTTAATTCTTTTCTGGAAGTGCGGGTATACGCCATTTAGATACCTGATCGCTGGGTCGTTCTAGTAGCCAGTGAACAACAGGCTCCCCATTCAAGCGGTCTTGTATCTGAAACTCCGTCAGGAGAGAGCTATACTCAGCGCCAGGGAAGGTTGAGACATCGAAACGAGAGCTCTCAGCTACTCTCAGATATATTGCAATTTTTGTCGTGTTACTAAACGCGCCATCAGATTCTCGGGGTTCGCTCTGGGTAGTATCGTAGCCAGCCAAAAGCAGGCTCCCCATTTTGAGCGGCTTGGTGTCTGAAGCCCGTGTCTTTTGGGCGGCAGTTCAGTAATTTCGATTTAATAATTAAAGTCAATTTTTATTTGCTACCCTGTCGAACGTATACTGTTCATCTGATTCTGGGTCGTTGGGTCGTTCTAGTAGCCAGTGAACAACAGGCTCCCCAATTAAGCGATCTGGTTTTGGGCGTCAATATGCGATTTGGCAAAAAGGGGTCTTGGACAATTAGTTGTCGAGTCAAATAACTAAAGAGTAATTGTTCCGATGAAGATAACTAAACTTTACATTAACTTCAAATCTTAGGACTTTGAATCGTAGAAATATTTGTCATTTAAAAAAGGATTGTTCTGTCAAAATCACGTAGTCGACTACATCGCGTTAGAGTCATAATTACAAATATTAATATTGTCGAATTCGTAAACGAGTACTCAGTAAATTCCAGAAACAGAATCAAACTTAGGTAGGATTCGTTATAGAGTTTCCGACTGTAAACGTATCGTTCATATTATAAAACCAAAAAATCAAATATTGTCAATATCGAAACTGCGTTAATTAGCTTCTAAAGAAATCAGACTTAGGTAGGATTCAACATAGAGCTAAATTGCGAACCGTGTAAATTGCGTCGAATATTATAATTGCGTTAATTTCAGAGTATCAAATCTTAAACTCTCAACATATAGAATCTCTTTAATTTTTGCGAAGGAGAATAGTTAGCTTTGAACGAGAATCAGATCTAGGTAGGATTTGTCGCGAAGCATTAACTAGCCAATCCTGTTTCGTTAGTTACATTTTGCATTCACGATCGCGTATTATTTAAATTATATATATCTTTTTGTTCTTTATTACGACAAAATATATTTTAGTTCTTTTGAGTTGGTCGTCTATTATTAATGTCACTATATTAGATACTTATACTTTTCTTTAATTGTTATAATTGTAATTGTTAAATCATCATCAGCATCATCATTATTTATTGAATAAACCTTTTTGTTGAAAGGTATTGACCTGTGAATTTCAATTCTTAACCGCACACCACACGAATCCCACAATCTTTAGAATTAGTTTATTAATAATCGAGTCGTTCAGTAGGTAAATACCGCTCTTTGCCTCACGAGCGCTGTAAATATCTGTACCTAGGTCCAGAGACGTTACAAGGATAAAGACAAGAGTAATACGGATAGAAACAATAGAATAAGGATAATAATAACAGATATAGCGATAATAATAATAGTAATAAGGATAACAATAACAGTTATGGCGATAATAATAATAATAATAGTTATAAGGATAAAGGCAAGAGTAATACGGATAGTAATAATAGTAACAAGAATAATAATAACAGTTATAAAGATAATAATAATAGTATTAAGGATAATAATAACAGTTACAGCAATAATAATAATAGGAATAAGGATAATAATAATAGTTATAAGGATAATAATAATAGAAACAAGAATAATAACAACAGTTATAGCGATAATAATAATAGTAATAGGAATAATAATAACAGTTATAGCGATAATAATAATAGTAATAAGGATAACAATAACAGTTATAGCGATAATAATAATAATAATAACGATAATAATAATAGTTATAAGGATAAAGGCAAGAGTAATACGGGTAGTAATAATAGTAACGAGAATAATAATAACAGTTATAACGATAATAATAATAGTATTAAGGATAATAATAACAGTCATAGCGATAATAATAATAGTAATAAGGATGAATAATAATAGTTATAAGGAGAAAGACAAGACGAATAGGGATAATAATAATAGTAACAAGAATAATAATAACAGGTATAGCGATAATAATAATAGTAATAGCAATAATAATAACAGTTATATCGATAATAATAATAGTAATAAGGATAATAATAATAGTTATAAGGATAAAGACAAGAGGAATAGGGATAATAATAATAGTAATAGGAATAATGATCACAGTTATAGCGATAATAATAATAATAATAAGGATAATAATAATAGTTATAAGGATAAAGACAAGAGTAATGCAGATAGTAAGAATAGAATAAGGATAATAATAACGGTTATAGCGACAATAATAATAATAATAAGGATAATAATAATAGTTATGAGGATAAAGGCAAGAGTAATACGGATAGTAATAATAGTAACAAGAATAATAATAACAGTTATAACAATAATAATAATAGTATTAAGGATAATAATAACAGTCATAGCGATAATAATAATAGTAATAAGGATGAATAATAATAGTAACAAGAATAATAATAACAGTTATAGCGATAATAATAATAGTATTCAGGATAATAATAACAGTTATAGCAATAATAATAATAGGAATAAGGATAATAATAATAGTTATAAGGATAAAGACAAGAGGAATAGGGATAATAATAATAGTAATAGGAATAATAATAACAGTTATAGCGATAATAATAATAGTATTCAGGACAATAATAACAGTTATAGCAATAATAATAATAGTAATAAGGATAATAATAATAGTAATAGGAAAAATAATAACAGTTATAGCGATAATACTAATAATAATAAGGATAATAATGATAGTTATAAGGATAAAGGCAAGAGTAATGCGGATAGTAACAATAGAATAAGGATATTAATAACAGTTATAGCGATAATAATAATAATAATAAGGATAATGTTAGCGCATGGGCAAATGATCAATTTGAATATGTGAAAGAAAACCCTTCTTGAATGCCCACGTCACACGCTGAATTAACGGCGAATGACTTTTTGGAAAATGGATAGTGAAACAAGTTTATTTTCAATGCAACACTTAGAATAATTTTAATGATAAAGAAATAATGTTGAATATTATAGGTTTACAATTTATTTCGGACGGCGACTTAGATTGTTTAGTAAATGTTGTCTGGTTTAAAATATATTTTGATCTGTCTTCTTTCGCGAATATTTCTGTCGATGTAGACTTTATTTGAAGTGGGGATTTTTCTAACGACATTTCTTATTGGTTGTTTGGAATTTGTAAATTTTTAGGAGATGGAATGAACTCCGTGGGGACTACCGTTAGACCCAGGTAAGGTCTCTGTAGCGTCAATTGCTTTAGACTGTAATAATTTTAGAAAATTTGGGTTTTTCCCAAATCTACAAACCGATGACCCTTTTTATGGCCATTTTATTGCGGCGTAATAATGTCGTTCAGTTTGACTATTTCTTAATTTTTGCTTTTACAGCTTTGGGACACGATTCCCAAATGGTAAAATGTTTCTAACTGCTTACAGGTCACAGGTCACCAAGCGGACTGTGAATTTTCTATTTTTTATTTTGTTACGCAGTAACACGCCGCCCGCCTTGAACGAGTGTGTTCAATAAATTTTGATTAACATAGAAGTCTGTAAATTTGATATAAATCTGACTATTCAAAAAAAAACGCAAGTAATATGTCTACTTAAATAACAAATTGACCTAATACAAACGCAAAAAAGATTGATTTAAATTCTACAATTATTGAATGAACTATATATGTGTGTATATATCTCTTGTCAATTGTTACTCTACTTTACGGATTACAACTCTAATTAAATTCTACAGTTAACTAACGATACATTTTGTTGAACTTATACTATCACTTTGATACTACAATCGCATTGTCTGTTGGTGTGTCTATTGGTAGTGGCGCAAGTTTATTTACACAGCGCTTGTAAACTCCGCACGGTGTCTTTACCGTTGCTACGCGCACTACATTATCTTGACCGGGATGGACCGCGATTATGCGACCAATGCTCCAGTGCATTGGTGGAAGATTGTCCTCTTTGATGGTCACCAGTTTCCCAATTGCAATTTCTGTGCCATTCCCGTGATGCCACTTACTGCGAGTGCGTAACTCATTTAAGTACTCCTTATGCCATCGTTGCCAAAAGTGTTGTTTCATTTTATGGATATGCTGCCACATTGACAGCCTATTCGTAGGTACGTTTCGGAGGTCAGATTCCGGAATATTTATAAGAGATCTTCCAATCAGAAAGTGTGCTGGGGTCAAGGCAGTGAGATCATTAGGATCGCAGGAGATTGGGGTTAAAGGTCTGGAGTTTAGGATGGATTCTATTTCAATCACATATGTATTAAATTGTTCATAAGTGAACATCGTGTCACCAACAGTTCGGTATAAATGCTGTTTAAAGGATTTTACAGCTGCCTCCCACAGGCCTCCAAAATGCGGCGATCGAGGTGGAATAAAATGCCAATTAATTTGATCAGTTAATAGACTATTTGTTAAGGTTGATTGATTATCGTCTGATAAGAAAAATGCTCTAATCTTGAGAATTTCATTTTTAGCCCCAACGAAATTTGTAGCGTTATCTGAGTATATGTGAGAAGGTTTTCCTCTCCGGGCACAAAAGCGCCTCACAGCTTCTAAACATGTCTCAGTAGTTAAATCTGTCACCAGCTCCATGTGAACAGCTTTGGTAGCAAAACATACAAAAACTGCTACATAACATTTTAATTTCCCTTTATTTCGAAATTTCTTTTCTTTTAGCAAAAACGGACCGCAATAATCGATTCCAACGCATTCGAATGGGCGTGACTGTGTGATTCGTTTTTTGGGTAGATCACCCATTACATATGTCGGTAACTTGGGATTAAATTTATAACAACGCACGCATTTTCGAACAATATGTCGCGTACTATTCTTTCCATCAATTGGCCAGTAATTATTTCTGACCGCATTTAACGTACCTTGCACTCCTGCGTGCCAATTTTTGACATGTTGATTTAAAATTATCAAATTTGTAATGTGACTGTTTCGCGGCAGTAATATCGGGTATTTACGAGAATAACTTATTTCTGAATATGTTAGTCTTCCTCCTACGCGTATGATACCTTCAGCATCTAGAATCGGATTCAAACATCGAAGTTCACTTTTTGGATGCACTTCCTTTCCCTGCTTTAGTTGTTCAACGTCACGCAAAAAATGCTTTTGTTGTTCAATTCGAATGATTTGACGATGTGCGTTTTGTATTTCTTCTACCGAAAACCCACCCTTCACTTTATTGGCTATGTTCTTATTCTTAATAGCTCTACGACAAAATGCTACAAATCGATTTAATTTGTCAATAGATGAAAATCGTTCGAAAGTATCGTTTGTTTCTAACTGATTAATTTGGGTTTCCTTACGCGTTGGTTTGTTGTAACCTGCTTGACCTGAATCTTTAATAACCGTAAGGGCTGTTGTAGGTCGTTGCTCAGGAATTTCTATAGGTGATAAATCTTTTATTTTCCATTTGCTTTCATTTTGTAATAGCCACGCAGGTCCGTACAACCAATGAGCATTTTGTAAAAACTCGGAAGGAGTTTGTCCACGAGAAATGTAATCTGCGGGATTTTCGTCTGTACCTACGTGATACCAATCATCAATATTACTACCCGCCTGAATGTCTGCTACCCGATTGGCAACAAATGTTTTTAACGTATGTGGTGCTGACTTTATCCAGTGAAGCGTAATGGTTGAGTCCGACCATAACTTGATTTTATTAAAATTAATCTGCAGTGCTTCAGAGACAGCCTTTACTAATTTTGTCAAAAGCTGTGCTGCGCACAATTCTAGACGAGGAACTGTTATAGTCTTAACTGGAGCGACTCGAGATTTTGCACAGATCAATTGTACTGAACATTTTTTATCTTTATTAATGCACCGTAAATATACACATGCACCATATGCCTGTTCACTAGCATCACAAAATCCATGTAATTGATATTCAATGGCGTCAGCTAATGTAATTTGTCGTTTTGTTTTGAATTTATTTAGGACTGGTAATTCATTTTTAAATGTTGTCCATTTTGTATGCAACGATTGTGGTACCGACTCGTCCCAGTTTATATTAGCCTTCCATAGTTCTTGCATCATAATTTTTGCTACAATAATTACCGGCCCTATTAATCCCAATGGGTCAAATAATTGAGCAATTTGTGATAAAATAGACCGTTTTGTGAGACGTTCATTATTATGAAACGGTTTGATAACATATTTTATAATATCCTCGATTGGATCCCAGTACACTCCTAATAATTTCTTAGTTTCATGATTTAAGCAAACGTTCTGGTCCTGACTTTTATTTTTCGATTCTACAACTAACTCATGTTTATTTGAAGCCCATTTGTGAAATTCGAATCCACCGCATTTTAATAGACTAATTAACTGCTCTTTTAATTCTAATGCCTTTTCAGTAGAGTCTGTACCAGTAATCAGATCATCGACATAACAATCATTTTTTAAACTATTGTATGCTAAGGGGAAATTTTTACCTTCGTCTTCTGCCAGTCTTTGCAATGTTCTAGTCGCTAAAAATGGCGCTGATGCCGTGCCCTGCGTTACTGTAGTTAATTTGAATACACGAATAGCATCATGCTCATTATCTCTCCATAAAATTTTTTGATAGACCGCATCATAATTATTAACGTTAACCTGACGATACATTTTTTGTAAATCAGCAGTGAGTACAACATTATGTAATCGAAATTTCATTATAATAAAAACTAATTCCCTTTGAACAGTGGGACCAACCCTTAACGTATCATTAAGTGAAACATTTGTCGTACTTTTAGCTGATGCATCGAAAACTACTCTAACTTTTGTTGATAAGCTTGCTTCCTTGATCACAGCGTGATGTGGTATGTAATAACCTTCACCATTAACGTTGCAATGTGTAATTTCCTTCATGTGCCCAAGATCATGGTACTCCCGTAAAAATTTTGAATATTCCTGTTTTAACACTTTGTCTTTAGCTAACCTTCGTTCTAAAGAATAAAACCTACGAAGGGCCAAGTTATATGAATTTCCTAGAGTATTTTTTCTTTCATTAAATGGCAGACGTACTATATATTTCCCATCCGAGCCACGAATTGTGGATTCATTGTATAACGTTTCACAAGCTAATTCTTCATTTGATAGATGTTTTTTAGTTGGTATTTCCTCAACCTCCCAAAATTTCATTAATTGTTTATCTAAAGTAGTTATCACATGACACGATTGAGCTATCGCGAAATTTTCGGATTTGCCTACCTCGCCAGCGACTATCCAACCTAGCAAGGTTTTCTGTAGTACTGCGTCCGTAGTATTAGATAATTTTATTTGTCCAGTACTAAGTAATTTATAAAATAGCGTGGTTCCAATCAACGCGTCTATTTCTGCCGGTTTATCGAATTCCGGGTCTGCTAATCGTAAATTATGAGGGATTGTAAGAGCCCCCTTATTTACCTGCCGCGACGGAAGTATGCCTGTAATTGTGGGAAGTGCCACAAATTCTACCTGAGACTCAAAGTTATTTACTCGTGACTTTATTGTCGTCTTTACTTTATATTTTGCCCGCGTAGTTAGTTGACCAAGTCCTGCAAACGGTAAATTAATTTTTTGCTTTATCAATTTAAGATCGTCTGCTAATTTTTCTGAAATGAAATTACATTGGGAACACCCATCTAATAATACGCGACATTCACGTGCCCTATTATACCGATCTAATATGTGAACGCGTGCTGTCCCTAATAAAACCTCTGAATCATATGTTATCGTATAACTCTTTTTTACCGATTCCGTAGAAGTAGACGAAGTCGATTGATAATTGGGAGACTGTTGCTCTACATTCTTGCTTTGTGTATTACTATTTTCAAAATGTAACAAGACATTGTGTCGTCGACTGCATTTTTTGCAACCAGGCGCAAGACACTTACTTGTGATATGATTATTTCGTAGACAATTTATACATAATTTCTTGTTTTTAGCCGCATTACATCGTTCGCGCGGATTTAGTTGCATGAATTCTTGACATGCGTAAATGCTGTGATCTGCCTGACAAAAGGCACACTCATACCGCGGTTGTGCACTTACATATGCCTGCCCGCGAGCTCCTAATGGCTTTCCTATTCGATTTATACTTCGATTATGCACTACTGGACTGTTATATTTATGTTTTACGTTACATTCCTCGATATCATCTCCCCGTTCTTGTTTATTTAAAAACGCAATAAGTTCGGTAAATTTTGGCATTTGAGAATTTTCGAGAGTCCGTTCCCAAGTTCGTCGCGTTGCTTTATCAAGTTTTTGAATAACTATGTATACTAAAATTGCATCCCAACTATCTACTGGTACCTGAAGGGCCTTCAATGCATTAACATGCATCAATGCCTTTTCCTTTAGTGTTCGTAAGCTAAGAGGTGAATCTTTATTAATTTCTGTCAATTCTAATAACATTTTGATGTGTGTTTGTACTATTTGTCGCGGTTTATCGCATCGTTGCTTTAGCATTTCCCAAGCTACCAAATAGTTTTCCTCAGAAGCGTTTAATGGATCGATTATTGTGGCTACACTACCACGAAGTGAATTTTTTAATAAATAAAATTTCTGTACCGCGGGAATCTGAGCATCATTGTGAACTAGTGACTGAAACGTGTCATGGAAGCTGTGCCACTCAATAGGGTTACCGTCAAATGGGCGAATTTCAATTTTTGGTAATAACGTATTTTGTTGAACGATGACCTTTGACGTATTTGCGCTCGCGATCGGCTGATTGCTGGTAGTCGCTGATATACTATTAGGATCTAGTTCCCGAACCCGTTGACTTATTAGATCAGAACATTCAAAATATAATTCGTCAAATTGTTCCCGTTCAACCTCCTGATCTGCCTCAAGCTGAGCTTCTTCAGCGAGCTCTTCAATTTCAAATTGTATATTACTAAACGCTTGATAATATTCTTCTAATTTTTGCTTACGCGTTTCTAATGCATCACTACTTATTAATGCGTGTTCATTAATATGTTTAATTAAACGTGTTATATTTGCTTTATTGACACCACGGGCCTTGATTAATGATTTGATTTTTAACGCAGCCATTGCGAATCAAATTAATGAGAGTTCGTGATTGAAATAGAATCAATGGAAATGTATATTAAGGAAGTTAAACAAGGAAATGGAAGATTCTTTGACTCACATACAGCCTTGTCTTCTCCTTATTCGATGATCCTGGAACGGCTGTCCTCCAAACGGGATTGCAGTGTTCTTAATCCTTCGATGATTGACACCGGGATGTTTGATTATTTTGTTCCTTGACGTGGATGTTGTCCAAATGGGATGTTATCCACCGTGATGTCTTCAAATGGGATGACTCCAAACGGGATGTCTCCAAACGGGTTGTATCCAAACGGGATGACTTCAAACAGGATGACTCCAAACGGGATGTCTCCAAATGCGATGACTCCAAACGGGATGTCTCCAAACAACTTGTATCCAAACGGGATGTATCCACACAGGATGACTCCAAACGGGATGTCTCCAAATGCGATGATGATTAACTGGCACGTCCGACGATTCCACTCAATGGGATGTTTTTGCTCTTGACTTGATGTTTTAATGTTACACTTGTTATGCAGTTCACTATCCGGCTCGAAGGACCATATGTTAGCGCATGGGCAAATGATCAATTTGAATATGTGAAAGAAAACCCTTCTTGAATGCCCACGTCACACGCTGAATTAACGGCGAATGACTTTTTGGAAAATGGATAGTGAAACAAGTTTATTTTCAATGCAACACTTAGAATAATTTTAATGATAAAGAAATAATGTTGAATATTATAGGTTTACAATTTATTTCGGACGGCGACTTAGATTGTTTAGTAAATGTTGTCTGGTTTAAAATATATTTTGATCTGTCTTCTTTCGCGAATATTTCTGTCGATGTAGACTTTATTTGAAGTGGGGATTTTTCTAACGACATTTCTTATTGGTTGTTTGGAATTTGTAAATTTTTAGGAGATGGAATGAACTCCGTGGGGACTACCGTTAGACCCAGGTAAGGTCTCTGTAGCGTCAATTGCTTTAGACTGTAATAATTTTAGAAAATTTGGGTTTTTCCCAAATCTACAAACCGATGACCCTTTTTATGGCCATTTTATTGCGGCGTAATAATGTCGTTCAGTTTGACTATTTCTTAATTTTTGCTTTTACAGCTTTGGGACACGATTCCCAAATGGTAAAATGTTTCTAACTGCTTACAGGTCACAGGTCACCAAGCGGACTGTGAATTTTCTATTTTTTATTTTGTTACGCAGTAACAGATAATAATAGTGGTTATGAGGATAAAGACAAGAGTAATACGGATAGAAACAATAGAATAAGGATAATAATAACAGATATAGCGATAATAATAATAGTAATAAGGATAACAATAACAGTTATGGCGATAATAATAATAATAATAGTTATAAGGATAAAGGCAAGAGGAATAGGGATAATAATAATAGTAATAGGAATAATAATAACAGTTATAGCGATAATAGTAATAATAATAAGGATAATGATAATAGTTATAAGGATAAAGACAAGGGGAATGGGGATAATAATAATAGTGATAAGAATAATAACAACAGTAATAGCGATAATAAAAATAGTAATAAGGATAATAATAATAGTTATAAGGATAAAGACAAGAGGAATAGGGATAATAATAGTAATAGGAATAATAATAACAGTTATAGCGATAATAATAATAATAATAAGGATAATGATAATAGTTATAAGGATAAAGACATGGGGAATGGGGATAATAATATTAGTAATAAGAATAGTAATAACAGTAATAATGATAATAATAACATTTATAGCGATAATAATAATAGTTATAAGGATAAAGACAAGAGGAATAGGGATAATAATAATAGTAATAGGAATAATAATAACAGTTATAGCGATAATAATAATAATAATAAGGATAATAATAATAGTTATAAGGATAAAGACAAGAGTAATGCAGATAGTAAGAATAGAATAAGGATAATAATAACGGTTATAGCGATAATAATAATAATAATAAGGATAATAATAATAGTTATGAGGATAAAGACAAGAGTAATACGGAT
>CAMAOC010000336.1:27785-57222 GCA_945859555.1 Megachile ligniseca
ATAACTGTTATTATTATTCTTGTTACTATTATTACTATCCGTATTACTCTTGCCTTTATCCTTATAACTATTATTATTATCGTTATTATTATTATTATTATCGCTATAACTGTTATTGTTATCCTTATTACTATTATTATTATCGCTATAACTGTTATTATTATCCTTATTCTTTTGTTTCTATCCGTATTACTCTTGTCTTTATCCTCATAACTACTATTATTATCCTTATTATTATTATTCTTATCGCTATAACTGTTATTAATATCCTTATTCTATTGTTACTATCCGCATTACTCTTGCCTTTATCCTTATAACTATCATTATTATCCTTATTATTATTATTATTATCGCTATAACTGTTATTATTATTCCTATTACTATTATTATTATCCCTATTCCTCTTGTCTTTATCCTTATAACTATTATTATTATCCTTATTACTATTTTTATTATCGCTATTACTGTTGTTATTATTCTTATCACTATTATTATTATCCCCATTCCCCTTGTCTTTATCCTTATAACTATTATCATTATCCTTATTATTATTACTATTATCGCTATAACTGTTATTGTTATCCTTATTACTATTATTATTATCGCTATATCTGTTATTATTATCCTTATTCTATTGTTTCTATCCGTATTACTCTTGTCTTTATCCTCATAACTACTATTATTATCCTTATTATTATTATTATTATCGCTATAACTGTTATTAATATCCTTATTCTATTGTTACTATCCGCATTACTCTTGCCTTTATCCTTATAACTATCATTATTATCCTTATTATTATTATTATTATCGCTATAACTGTTATTATTTTTCCTATTACTATTATTATTATACTTATTACTATTATTATTATCGCTATAACTGTTATTGTTGTCCTTGGTCTATTATTACTATCCGTATTACTCTTCTCTTTATCCTTATGTAACATCCCTGAAGAATTTTTTGTTTTTTTTTGTCGCCCTCAAAAATGTCCGAAAGTTAAGCTATTCAAAGGTATTATAGATTTCAATTATCGACCGCGATTTTTCTATTACCGACCGCGACTTTAGACATGTCAATCATCGTAGAATTTGGTTTAACTGTCGGTAACATATATCTATATGTACTTTCTCAATTTACAAAGACTATATTATTAAATAATTATTTTTAGCAAACATATAGACTGTCTAGTTAAATATTTAGTTAAATATCACTGAACATTAGATTCATTTATTATTCCATTTATAGCGTATTATAAATATATATTTTAGTTAACAACGTTACTAGATACAAAAAAAAAAAGTTATTAAATAATTATTTGCGAAATCAATATGTAGGAAGATAATTAATTATATGTTAGAGCTGAGCTATTAGGAATCAAATCCGAATATTATTTTAGTCGAATAAATATTATATTGTAAATGTTTCGTACGGAAAATTTCGATACACGATGTACTACGTGCTACGACGCTAGCACAGGATTTCTTAGAATCGACGCGCTATCTCTAGACAAAGATAGATGATATATTTTCAATCACCTACATTATAACACATTAAAATCATTAATTATTTAGAACAAACACTACATACAAAAATAACCAATATTATGTTGAAATAGAATATCTATACTCGAAGTCAAGAATCAGTCGTTCAAACTAAATAAATAATACAATTGTAAAATTATTCTTAGGAATATTCCGCGAGATCATATACTTCAACGTATAGCGTAGATCCTTATAGAAATCGTGCGAAAAGGACAGCGCGTGTCTATTTCATTTGAAACGCTATTAATTTGTTATTTCTATATTACAAACATTA
The DNA here is from genome assembly GCA_945859555.1 of Megachile ligniseca. Taxonomy (NCBI): domain Eukaryota; kingdom Metazoa; phylum Arthropoda; class Insecta; order Hymenoptera; family Megachilidae; genus Megachile; species Megachile ligniseca. The sequence continues at coordinate 29,604 of CAMAOC010000336.1, forward strand.
GTTACTATTCCGAAGACTCTATTAGCAAAGTCAGAAACTCATTTAAATTATTAATTAATGTTTTATATATAAATTATATGTTAAAATCATACGCATAATTTTGTACAACGAACATAAGGGTAGATTTCCAGACCTTGAAAAGTGAAAGGTCTGCGAGTATATAAGGCAGGCCGAAATCAGCCTAGATCGCAGAACAATTTTCACAGTCGAGATAGATACACGTCGTAATAATATCCGGAACAATTTTCGCTGATCAAGAGCCAAATAGATTCTTAATTCTTTTTTGGAAGTGCGGGTATACGCCATTTAGATACCTGATCGCTGGGTCGTTCTAGTAGCCAGTGAACAACAGGCTCCCCAATTAAGCGATCTGGTTTTGGGTGTCAATGTGCGATTTGGCAAAAAGGGTCTTGGACAATTAGTTGTCGAGTCAAGCTAATTAAAGAGTAATTGTTCCGACGAAAATAATAAAACTTTACATTAACTTCAAATCTTAGGACTTTGAATCGTAAAATATTTTGTCATTTAAAAAGGATTGTTCTGTCAAAATCACGTAGTCGACTACATCGCGTTAGAGTCATAATTACAAATATTAATATTGTCGAATTCGTAAACGAGTACTCAGTAAATTCTAGAAACAGAATCAAACTTAGGTAGGATTCGTTATAGAGTTCCGACTGTAAACGTATCGTTCATATTATAAAAACAAAAATCAAATATTGTCAATATCGAAACTGCGTTAATTAGCTTCTAAAGAAATCAGACTTAGGTAGGATTCAACATAGAGCTAAATTGCGAACCGTGTAAATTGCGTCGAATATTATAATTGCGTTAATTTCAGAGTATCAAATCTTAAACTCTCAACATATAGAATCTCTTTAATTTTGCGAAGGAGAATAGTTAGCTTTGAACGAGAATCAGATCTAGGTAGGATTTGTCGCGAAGCATTAACTAGCCAATCCTGTTTCGTTAGTTACATTTTGCATTCACGATCGCGTATTATTTAAATTATATATATCTTTTTGTTCTTTATTACGACAAAATATATTTTAGTTCTTTTGAGTTAGTCGTCCATTATTAATATTAGTTACGTATACTTTTCTTTAATTGTTATAATTGTTAATTGTTAAATCATCATCATCATCACTATTTATTGAATAAACCTTTTTGTTGAAAGGTATTGACCTGTGAATTTCAATTCTTAACCGCACACCACACGAATCCCACAATCTTTAGAATTAGTTTATTAATAATCGAGTCGTTCAGTAGGTAAATACCGCTCTTTGCCTCACGAGCGCTGTAAATATCTGTACCTAGGTCCAGAGACGTTACACGTTATAATAAAGACAAATAAATTTTTGGTGACAGCGGTGGGATTCCAAGCGAGAATAAGATTATTGAACGTAGCTGCAGATACGTGTCACTGATCTCTTGCGTGGTAAAGAGAATACTTCTCTGCGGAGGACAATACCATTCACTCTAGAGTAATAAATAGACGCAGGAAAAGTATACATATAGAAAATAAAATATATAAAAAAGAAAAAAATATAAATAGCATTATTCATACATACTTATATATATATTAGTTAATTAAATTAGGTTAGACTTATTAATTCACGATGCAGGACGAATTAGAAGTTCCAATCGAGAGCGCTTCTCACTCTTCTCCTCAGATTAGCATACGGGATGCCGCGGATATAGTGCCTCCTTTCGACGGCCACAACATTCCGTTATACCAATTCACGAAAAATTGTTTAAACGCTAAGAGTATAATTTCACCTCACGCTGAATACGGTCTTGTGCAGTTAATTAAAAACAAATTATTCGGTCAAGCATCACGAGTTATTGCAAGTGGCGATTATAATAGTATAGACGAATTAATTTCTGTTTTAAAATCACGATTCGCTCCTCTGTACACATCATATCAATTATACGGAGATTTATCAAAAATGGCACAAATGCCAAACGAAGCTGTCGTAGATTATAGTAGTCGCGTTTCTAGTCTTCTTTTACAAATTAAAAATTGCAATGAAATAGAGCAGCCACATTTAGCGCATCAATATAACAAAACCGCGGAAATTAACGCAATTAAATCATTTTTGTCAGGACTGAAACCAGAAATATATAACCGTTTACGATACGTAGATTTTCTTTAATAGACGATGCGATTAGCGCAACTATTTTAGCAGAGGCCGAATTTAAAGAGAGCCAATTTCGATTAAAAATGGCCGAAGATTATTCTCGCGTAATTAATTATAAGCGCCCGAATTACATGTCAGGGACTCAGCAAACAGCTAGGGTACAAAACCAACAAGAATTTTGCCAAAACTGTCAGAGGCCAGGGCACACTCTCCAATCCTGCCGAAATTTAAATCAACCTGGAAGATCATCGAGTCAACCAAACCACCCCTGGTTCGGTGACCCCTCATCAAGAGGAGTTCCACAAAATCAAGGTGTAGCAGCAAACCGAGGTCCAACTTGTGCCTATTGCCGATACACAGGTCACACAATTGACCAGTGTCGGAAGAGAGCCAATAAAGAACAAAATAATAATTCCAACAAATCATCTACGCCAGGAAAAGAAGAAGAAAACAAACAGATTCACCTGTGCACTAAGAAGATTCACAAAGAAAATCCTCCAAGTATAAAACTAGCAAGTGAAGACTTCCATCAGGGATTAGCATCGTTAGTAATTGATACAGCATCCGAGTTAAATTTGATAAAACAGCATGCCATTTCACCGAAAATTCCACTTCATACTAATACCAAATACAATTTAAATGGAATCACGGATGGCCAACTTCAAACCATAGGATACGTTAAAATAAGGATGTTCGACAATAACTTCACATTTCATGTTGTAAAGGAATTACCCATCACTCAAGACGGTATTCTAGGAACAGAATTTTTCGAAACGTCTGGAACAATCATAAATTTCGCAAACTCCACAATGATAATTAATAAAACTACTGTACCATTTGAAGAAGACAATAAAATAGAAGAAAGAAGACTATTAATAATAAATCATAAACAATTGCATTCAAGGGAGGATAAGAAGCAGAAGCAGCTCCATCAGTATACCAGTCGACCACAGAAGTCGGACCCCGAGTTGAACATGAGGAAGAAATCTTCCCAGTATTCCACCGCAATCCAAAGATCTGCTTCAATCTGCAAAATTCGTGCGGACAGGAAAAAGGTTAAAGAGAATATAAGTTCAAGAAAATCAGGGCAACTACATACTGATGAGCCTCAAATTAAAACTGCTCATCACGGAAAAAGAAGATTTCCCACCCCCACTGCAAATTCTCGAAACAAGGAAAAAGGAAGAAGTGAAGAGAAAATAGTAATTAAATCTTCTGCAAGACCTTCCAAAGCAGAAAGAAATCAAATTATCCAGAAAAATCACCAAACCTCAACAGGAGTTCATAAGTCACTAAAGAAAACATATTATCAAATAAGGAATAAATTTTATTGGAAGAATATGAAGCGGGAAATCACAAATTATGTTAAAACCTGCAGCACTTGTCAGAAGAAGAAAATGGAGCAAACCGGAAGAAAAATGGTGACTTCTCATACACCAGTCAATGTGTCTGAGAAAGTGTCCTTTAATAAATTAGGACCACAGCCATCCACTTCAAACGGAAGTAAGATAGAAAAAGTTATGGGACCCAGGAAGAAGAATCCAGCTTACAAGGATCGAGTAATGAGGACCCATCTTCCAATCAAATATGTGGAATCAATAACTTGATTAACAGAGGCTGCAACACATTGTTTAAATCGTCAAAAATTAAATACCATTTAATTATCATCATCCTGAAATTCAATGAATTACAAGGTATAACCTTTTTTATTCTTCTTAATAAAACTAAGATTTTACAGAAAGCAGCTATCAAACTGGAAATTCAAAGGAAAACATATATGAAGTTAATACTGGCAGACATGAAAATTCAACAAAAGCTTAAGGACAATCTTTAACAAATAATTGGCAAATTTTGGATACTCTCAGCAGCCCTTTCATACAATCAGCCATGGAGCATTAAGTCTCTTGAGGACAAGAGACCAACATAAGGAGGGAGGTGTAACATCCCTGAAGAATTTTTTGTTTTTTTTTGTCGCCCTCAAAAATGTCCGAAAGTTAAGCTATTCAAAGGTATTATAGATTTCAATTATCGACCGCGATTTTTCTATTACCGACCGCGACTTTAGACATGTCAATCATCGTAGAATTTGGTTTAACTGTCGGTAACATATATCTATATGTACTTTCTCAATTTACAAAGACTATATTATTAAATAATTATTTTTAGCAAACATATAGACTGTCTAGTTAAATATTTAGTTAAATATCACTGAACATTAGATTCATTTATTATTCCATTTATAGCGTATTATAAATATATATTTTAGTTAACAACGTTACTAGATACAAAAAAAAAAAAGTTATTAAATAATTATTTGCGAAATCAATATGTAGGAAGATAATTAATTATATGTTAGAGCTGAGCTATTAGGAATCAAATCCGAATATTATTTTAGTCGAATAAATATTATATTGTAAATGTTTCGTACGGAAAATTTCGATACACGATGTACTACGTGCTACGACGCTAGCACAGGATTTCTTAGAATCGACGCGCTATCTCTAGACAAAGATAGATGATATATTTTCAATCACCTACATTATAACACATTAAAATCATTAATTATTTAGAACAAACACTACATACAAAAATAACCAATATTATGTTGAAATAGAATATCTATACTCGAAGTCAAGAATCAGTCGTTCAAACTAAATAAATAATACAATTGTAAAATTATTCTTAGGAATATTCCGCGAGATCATATACTTCAACGTATAGCGTAGATCCTTATAGAAATCGTGCGAAAAGGACAGCGCGTGTCTATTTCATTTGAAACGCTATTAATTTGTTATTTCTATATTACAAACATTAGTTACTATTCCGAAGACTCTATTAGCAAAGTCAGAAACTCATTTAAATTATTAATTAATGTTTTATATATAAATTATATGTTAAAATCATACGCATAATTTTGTACAACGAACATAAGGGTAGATTTCCAGACCTTGAAAAGTGAAAGGTCTGCGAGTATATAAGGCAGGCCGAAATCAGCCTAGATCGCAGAACAATTTTCACAGTCGAGATAGATACACGTCGTAATAATATCCGGAACAATTTTCGCTGATCAAGAGCCAAATAGATTCTTAATTCTTTTTTGGAAGTGCGGGTATACGCCATTTAGATACCTGATCGCTGGGTCGTTCTAGTAGCCAGTGAACAACAGGCTCCCCATTCAAGCGGTCTTGTATCTGAAACTCCGTCAGGAGAGAGCTATACTCAGCGCCAGGGAAGGTTGAGACATCGAAACGAGAGCTCTCAGCTACTCTCAGATATATTGCAATTTCTGTCGTGTTACTAAACGCGCCATCAGATTCTCGGGGTTCGCTCTGGGTAGTATCGTAGCCAGCCAAAAGCAGGCTCCCCATTTTGAGCGGCTTGGTGTCTGAAGCCCGTGTCTTTTGGGCGGCAGTTCAGTAACTTCGATTTAATAATTAAAATCAATTTTTATTTGCTACCCTGTCGAACGTATACTGTTCATCTGATTCTGGGTCGTTGGGTCGTTCTAGTAGCCAGTGAACAACAGGCTCCCCAATTAAGCGATCTGGTTTTGGGTGTCAATGTGCGATTTGGCAAAAAGGGTCTTGGACAATTAGTTGTCGAGTCAAGCTAATTAAAGAGTAATTGTTCCGACGAAAATAATAAAACTTTACATTAACTTCAAATCTTAGGACTTTGAATCGTAAAATATTTTGTCATTTAAAAAGGATTGTTCTGTCAAAATCACGTAGTCGACTACATCGCGTTAGAGTCATAATTACAAATATTAATATTGTCGAATTCGTAAACGAGTACTCAGTAAATTCTAGAAACAGAATCAAACTTAGGTAGGATTCGTTATAGAGTTCCGACTGTAAACGTATCGTTCATATTATAAAAACAAAAATCAAATATTGTCAATATCGAAACTGCGTTAATTAGCTTCTAAAGAAATCAGACTTAGGTAGGATTCAACATAGAGCTAAATTGCGAACCGTGTAAATTGCGTCGAATATTATAATTGCGTTAATTTCAGAGTATCAAATCTTAAACTCTCAACATATAGAATCTCTTTAATTTTTGCGAAGGAGAATAGTTAGCTTTGAACGAGAATCAGATCTAGGTAGGATTTGTCGCGAAGCATTAACTAGCCAATCCTGTTTCGTTAGTTACATTTTGCATTCACGATCGCGTATTATTTAAATTATATATATCTTTTTGTTCTTTATTACGACAAAATATATTTTAGTTCTTTTGAGTTAGTCGTCCATTATTAATATTAGTTACGTATACTTTTCTTTAATTGTTATAATTGTTAATTGTTAAATCATCATCATCATCACTATTTATTGAATAAACCTTTTTGTTGAAAGGTATTGACCTGTGAATTTCAATTCTTAACCGCACACCACACGAATCCCACAATCTTTAGAATTAGTTTATTAATAATCGAGTCGTTCAGTAGGTAAATACCGCTCTTTGCCTCACGAGCGCTGTAAATATCTGTACCTAGGTCCAGAGACGTTACACGTTATAATAAAGACAAATAAATTTTTGGTGACAGCGGTGGGATTCCAAGCGAGAATAAGATTATTGAACGTAGCTGCAGATACGTGTCACTGATCTCTTGCGTGGTAAAGAGAATACTTCTCTGCGGAGGACAATACCATTCACTCTAGAGTAATAAATAGACGCAGGAAAAGTATACATATAGAAAATAAAATATATAAAAAAGAAAAAAATATAAATAGCATTATTCATACATACTTATATATATATTAGTTAATTAAATTAGGTTAGACTTATTAATTCACGATGCAGGACGAATTAGAAGTTCCAATCGAGAGCGCTTCTCACTCTTCTCCTCAGATTAGCATACGGGATGCCGCGGATATAGTGCCTCCTTTCGACGGCCACAACATTCCGTTATACCAATTCACGAAAAATTGTTTAAACGCTAAGAGTATAATTTCACCTCACGCTGAATACGGTCTTGTGCAGTTAATTAAAAACAAATTATTCGGTCAAGCATCACGAGTTATTGCAAGTGGCGATTATAATAGTATAGACGAATTAATTTCTGTTTTAAAATCACGATTCGCTCCTCTGTACACATCATATCAATTATACGGAGATTTATCAAAAATGGCACAAATGCCAAACGAAGCTGTCGTAGATTATAGTAGTCGCGTTTCTAGTCTTCTTTTACAAATTAAAAATTGCAATGAAATAGAGCAGCCACATTTAGCGCATCAATATAACAAAACCGCGGAAATTAACGCAATTAAATCATTTTTGTCAGGACTGAAACCAGAAATATATAACCGTTTACGATACGTAGATTTTCTTTTAATAGACGATGCGATTAGCGCAACTATTTTAGCAGAGGCCGAATTTAAAGAGAGCCAATTTCGATTAAAAATGGCCGAAGATTATTCTCGCGTAATTAATTATAAGCGCCCGAATTACATGTCAGGGACTCAGCAAACAGCTAGGGTACAAAACCAACAAGAATTTTGCCAAAACTGTCAGAGGCCAGGGCACACTCTCCAATCCTGCCGAAATTTAAATCAACCTGGAAGATCATCGAGTCAACCAAACCACCCCTGGTTCGGTGACCCCTCATCAAGAGGAGTTCCACAAAATCAAGGTGTAGCAGCAAACCGAGGTCCAACTTGTGCCTATTGCCGATACACAGGTCACACAATTGACCAGTGTCGGAAGAGAGCCAATAAAGAACAAAATAATAATTCCAACAAATCATCTACGCCAGAAAAAGAAGAAGAAAACAAACAGATTCACCTGTGCACTAAGAAGATTCACAAAGAAAATCCTCCAAGTATAAAACTAGCAAGTGAAGACTTCCATCAGGGATTAGCATCGTTAGTAATTGATACAGCATCCGAGTTAAATTTGATAAAACAGCATGCCATTTCACCGAAAATTCCACTTCATACTAATACCAAATACAATTTAAATGGAATCACGGATGGCCAACTTCAAACCATAGGATACGTTAAAATAAGGATGTTCGACAATAACTTCACATTTCATGTTGTAAAGGAATTACCCATCACTCAAGACGGTATTCTAGGAACAGAATTTTTCGAAACGTCTGGAACAATCATAAATTTCGCAAACTCCACAATGATAATTAATAAAACTACTGTACCATTTGAAGAAGACAATAAAATAGAAGAAAGAAGACTATTAATAATAAATCATAAACAATTGCATTCAAGGGAGGATAAGAAGCAGAAGCAGCTCCATCAGTATACCAGTCGACCACAGAAGTCGGACCCCGAGTTGAACATGAGGAAGAAATCTTCCCAGTATTCCACCGCAATCCAAAGATCTGCTTCAATCTGCAAAATTCGTGCGGACAGGAAAAAGGTTAAAGAGAATATAAGTTCAAGAAAATCAGGGCAACTACATACTGATGAGCCTCAAATTAAAACTGCTCATCACGGAAAAAGAAGATTTCCCACCCCCACTGCAAATTCTCGAAACAAGGAAAAAGGAAGAAGTGAAGAGAAAATAGTAATTAAATCTTCTGCAAGACCTTCCAAAGCAGAAAGAAATCAAATTATCCAGAAAAATCACCAAACCTCAACAGGAGTTCATAAGTCACTAAAGAAAACATATTATCAAATAAGGAATAAATTTTATTGGAAGAATATGAAGCGGGAAATCACAAATTATGTTAAAACCTGCAGCACTTGTCAGAAGAAGAAAATGGAGCAAACCGGAAGAAAAATGGTGACTTCTCATACACCAGTCAATGTGTCTGAGAAAGTGTCCTTTAATAAATTAGGACCACAGCCATCCACTTCAAACGGAAGTAAGATAGAAAAAGTTATGGGACCCAGGAAGAAGAATCCAGCTTACAAGGATCGAGTAATGAGGACCCATCTTCCAATCAAATATGTGGAATCAATAACTTGATTAACAGAGGCTGCAACACATTGTTTAAATCGTCAAAAATTAAATACCATTTAATTATCATCATCCTGAAATTCAATGAATTACAAGGTATAACCTTTTTTATTCTTCTTAATAAAACTAAGATTTTACAGAAAGCAGCTATCAAACTGGAAATTCAAAGGAAAACATATATGAAGTTAATACTGGCAGACATGAAAATTCAACAAAAGCTTAAGGACAATCTTTAACAAATAATTGGCAAATTTTGGATACTCTCAGCAGCCCTTTCATACAATCAGCCATGGAGCATTAAGTCTCTTGAGGACAAGAGACCAACATAAGGAGGGAGGTGTAACATCCCTGAAGAATTTTTTGTTTTTTTTTGTCGCCCTCAAAAATGTCCGAAAGTTAAGCTATTCAAAGGTATTATAGATTTCAATTATCGACCGCGATTTTTCTATTACCGACCGCGACTTTAGACATGTCAATCATCGTAGAATTTGGTTTAACTGTCGGTAACATATATCTATATGTACTTTCTCAATTTACAAAGACTATATTATTAAATAATTATTTTTAGCAAACATATAGACTGTCTAGTTAAATATTTAGTTAAATATCACTGAACATTAGATTCATTTATTATTCCATTTATAGCGTATTATAAATATATATTTTAGTTAACAACGTTACTAGATACAAAAAAAAAAAAGTTATTAAATAATTATTTGCGAAATCAATATGTAGGAAGATAATTAATTATATGTTAGAGCTGAGCTATTAGGAATCAAATCCGAATATTATTTTAGTCGAATAAATATTATATTGTAAATGTTTCGTACGGAAAATTTCGATACACGATGTACTACGTGCTACGACGCTAGCACAGGATTTCTTAGAATCGACGCGCTATCTCTAGACAAAGATAGATGATATATTTTCAATCACCTACATTATAACACATTAAAATCATTAATTATTTAGAACAAACACTACATACAAAAATAACCAATATTATGTTGAAATAGAATATCTATACTCGAAGTCAAGAATCAGTCGTTCAAACTAAATAAATAATACAATTGTAAAATTATTCTTAGGAATATTCCGCGAGATCATATACTTCAACGTATAGCGTAGATCCTTATAGAAATCGTGCGAAAAGGACAGCGCGTGTCTATTTCATTTGAAACGCTATTAATTTGTTATTTCTATATTACAAACATTAGTTACTATTCCGAAGACTCTATTAGCAAAGTCAGAAACTCATTTAAATTATTAATTAATGTTTTATATATAAATTATATGTTAAAATCATACGCATAATTTTGTACAACGAACATAAGGGTAGATTTCCAGACCTTGAAAAGTGAAAGGTCTGCGAGTATATAAGGCAGGCCGAAATCAGCCTAGATCGCAGAACAATTTTCACAGTCGAGATAGATACACGTCGTAATAATATCCGGAACAATTTTCGCTGATCAAGAGCCAAATAGATTCTTAATTCTTTTTTGGAAGTGCGGGTATACGCCATTTAGATACCTGATCGCTGGGTCGTTCTAGTAGCCAGTGAACAACAGGCTCCCCATTCAAGCGGTCTTGTATCTGAAACTCCGTCAGGAGAGAGCTATACTCAGCGCCAGGGAAGGTTGAGACATCGAAACGAGAGCTCTCAGCTACTCTCAGATATATTGCAATTTCTGTCGTGTTACTAAACGCGCCATCAGATTCTCGGGGTTCGCTCTGGGTAGTATCGTAGCCAGCCAAAAGCAGGCTCCCCATTTTGAGCGGCTTGGTGTCTGAAGCCCGTGTCTTTTGGGCGGCAGTTCAGTAACTTCGATTTAATAATTAAAATCAATTTTTATTTGCTACCCTGTCGAACGTATACTGTTCATCTGATTCTGGGTCGTTGGGTCGTTCTAGTAGCCAGTGAACAACAGGCTCCCCAATTAAGCGATCTGGTTTTGGGTGTCAATGTGCGATTTGGCAAAAAGGGTCTTGGACAATTAGTTGTCGAGTCAAGCTAATTAAAGAGTAATTGTTCCGACGAAAATAATAAAACTTTACATTAACTTCAAATCTTAGGACTTTGAATCGTAAAATATTTTGTCATTTAAAAAGGATTGTTCTGTCAAAATCACGTAGTCGACTACATCGCGTTAGAGTCATAATTACAAATATTAATATTGTCGAATTCGTAAACGAGTACTCAGTAAATTCTAGAAACAGAATCAAACTTAGGTAGGATTCGTTATAGAGTTCCGACTGTAAACGTATCGTTCATATTATAAAAACAAAAATCAAATATTGTCAATATCGAAACTGCGTTAATTAGCTTCTAAAGAAATCAGACTTAGGTAGGATTCAACATAGAGCTAAATTGCGAACCGTGTAAATTGCGTCGAATATTATAATTGCGTTAATTTCAGAGTATCAAATCTTAAACTCTCAACATATAGAATCTCTTTAATTTTTGCGAAGGAGAATAGTTAGCTTTGAACGAGAATCAGATCTAGGTAGGATTTGTCGCGAAGCATTAACTAGCCAATCCTGTTTCGTTAGTTACATTTTGCATTCACGATCGCGTATTATTTAAATTATATATATCTTTTTGTTCTTTATTACGACAAAATATATTTTAGTTCTTTTGAGTTAGTCGTCCATTATTAATATTAGTTACGTATACTTTTCTTTAATTGTTATAATTGTTAATTGTTAAATCATCATCATCATCACTATTTATTGAATAAACCTTTTTGTTGAAAGGTATTGACCTGTGAATTTCAATTCTTAACCGCACACCACACGAATCCCACAATCTTTAGAATTAGTTTATTAATAATCGAGTCGTTCAGTAGGTAAATACCGCTCTTTGCCTCACGAGCGCTGTAAATATCTGTACCTAGGTCCAGAGACGTTACACTTATAACTGTTATTCCTATACTTATATCTATTATTATTATCGCTATAACTGTTATCATTATTCCTATTACTATTATTATTATCCCTATTCCTCTTGTCTTTATCCTTATAACTATTATTATTATCCTTATTACTATTATTATTATCGCTATAACTGTTATTATTATTGCTATTACTATTATTATTATCGCTATACCTGTTATTATTATTCTTGTTACTATTATTATTATCCCTATTCCTCTTGTCTTTCTCCTTATAACTATTATTATTCATCCTTATTACTATTATTATTATCGCTATGACTGTTATTATTATCCTTAATACTATTATTATTATCGTTATAACTGTTATTATTATTCTTGTTACTATTATTACTATCCGTATTACTCTTGCCTTTATCCTTATAACTATTATTATTATCGTTATTATTATTATTATTATCGCTATAACTGTTATTGTTATCCTTATTACTATTATTATTATCGCTATAACTGTTATTATTATCCTTATTCTATTGTTTCTATCCGTATTACTCTTGTCTTTATCCTCATAACTACTATTATTATCCTTATTATTATTATTCTTATCGCTATAACTGTTATTAATATCCTTATTCTATTGTTACTATCCGCATTACTCTTGCCTTTATCCTTATAACTATCATTATTATCCTTATTATTATTATTATTATCGCTATAACTGTTATTATTTTTCCTATTACTATTATTATTATCCTTATTACTATTATTATTATTGCTATAACTGTTATTATTGTCCTGAATGCTATTATTATTATCGCTATAACTGTTATTATTGTCCTTATACTATTATTACTATCCGTATTACTCTTCTCTTTATCCTTATAACTGTTATTCCTATAATTATATCTATTATTATTATCGCTATACATGTTATTATTAACACTATTACTGTCATTACTATTCTTATTACTAATATTATTATCCCCATTCCCCATGTCTTTATCCTTATAACTATTATCATTATCCTTATTATTATTATTATTATCGCTATAAATGTTATTATTATTCCTATTACTATTATTATTATCCCTATTCCTCTTGTCTTTATCCTTATACCTATTATCATTATTCTTATTATTATTATTATTATCGCTATAACTGTTATTATTATTCCTATTACTATTATTATTATCGCTATAACTGTTATTATTATTCCTATTACTATTATTATTATCGCTATTACTGTTATTATTATTCCTATTACTATTATTATTATCGCTATAACTGTTATTATTATTCCTATTACTATTATTATTATCGCTATAACTGTTATTATTATTCCTATTACTATTATTATTATCGCTATAACTGTTATTATTGTTGCTATTACTATTATTATTATCGCTATAACTGTTATTATTATCCTTATTCTATTGTTTCTATCCGTATTACTCTTGTCTTTATCCTCATAACTACTATTATTATCCTTATTATTATTATTCTTATCGCTATAACTGTTATTAATATCCTTATTCTATTGTTACTATCCGCATTACTCTTGCCTTTATCCTTATAACTATCATTATTATCCTTATTATTATTATTATTATCGCTATAACTGTTATTATTTTTCCTATTACTATTATTATTTTCCTTATTACTATTATTATTATTGCTATAACTGTTATTATTGTCCTGAATACTATTATTATTATCGCTATAACTGTTATTATTGACCTTATACTATTATTACTATCCGTATTACTCTTCTCTTTATCCTTATAACTGTTATTCCTATAATTATATCTATTATTATTATCGCTATACATGTTATTATTATCACTATTACTGTTATTACTATTCTTATTACTAATATTATTATCCCCATTCCCCATGTCTTTATCCTTATAACTATTATCATTATCTTTATTATTATTATTATTATCGCTATAAATGTTATTATTATTCCTATTACTATTATTATTATCCCTATTCCTCTTGTCTTTATCCTTATACCTATTATCATTATCCTTATTATTATTATTATTATCGCTATAACTGTTATTATTATTCCTATTACTATTATTATTATCGCTATAACTGTTATTATTATTGCTATTACTATTATTATTATCGCTATAACTGTTATTATTATTCTTGTTACTATTATTACTATCCGTATTCCTCTTGTCTTTATCCTTATAACTATTATTATTATCCTTATTACTATTATTATTATCGCTATAACTGTTATTATTATTGCTATTTCTATTATTATTATCGCTATACCTGTTATTATTATTCTTGTTACTATTATTATTATCCCTATTCCTCTTGTCTTTCTCCTTATAACTATTATTATTCATCCTTATTACTATTATTATTATCGCTATGACTGTTATTATTATCCTTAATACTATTATTATTATCGTTATAACTGTTATTATTATTCTTGTTACTAGTATTACTATCCGTATTACTCTTGCCTTTATCCTTATAACTATTATTATTATCGTTATTATTATTATGATTATTGCTATAACTGTTATTGTTATCCTTATTACTATTATTATTATCGCTATAACTGTTATTATTTTTCCTATTAATATTATTATTATCCCTATTCCTCTTGTCTTTATCCTTATAACTATTATTATTATCATTATTACTATTATTATTATTGCTATAACTGTTATTATTATCTTGAATACTATTATTATTATCGCTATAACTGTTATTATTATTCCTATTACTATTATTATTATCGCTATAACTGTTATTATTATTGTTATTACTATTATTATTATCGCTATAACTGTTATTATTATCCTTATTCTATTGTGACTATCCGTATTACTCTTGTCTTTATCCTTATATCTATTATTCTTATTCATATTACTATTGTTATTATCCTTATTACTATTATTATTATCCTTATTACTATTATTATTATGACCATTCCCCTTGTCTTTATCCTTATAACTATTATCATTATCCTTATTATTATTATTATTATCGCTATAACTGTTATTATTATTCCTATTACTATTATTATTATCGCTATAACTGTTATTATTATTGCTATTACTATTATTATTATCGCTATATCTGTTATTATTGTTGCTATTACTATTATTATTATCGCTATAACTGTTATTATTATTGCTATTACTACTATTATTATCGCTATAACTGTTATCATTATTCTTGTTACTATTATTATTGTCCCTATTCTTCTTGTCTTTCTCCTTATAACTATTATTATTCATCCTTATTACTATTATTATTATCGCTATGACTGTTATTATTATCCTTAATACTATTATTATTATCGTTATAACTGTTATTATTATTCTTGTTACTATTATTACTATCCGTATTACTCTTGCCTTTATCCTTATAACTATTATTATTATCGTTATTATTATTATTATTATCGCTATAACTGTTATTGTTATCCTTATTACTATTATTATTATCGCTATAACTGTTATTATTATCCTTATTCTATTGTTTCTATCCGTATTACTCTTGTCTTTATCCTCATAACTACTATTATTATCCTTATTATTATTATTCTTATCGCTATAACTGTTATTAATATCCTTATTCTATTGTTACTATCCGCATTACTCTTGCCTTTATCCTTATAACTATCATTATTATCCTTATTATTATTATTATTATCGCTATAACTGTTATTATTTTTCCTATTACTATTATTATTATCCTTATTACTATTATTATTATTGCTATAACTGTTATTATTGTCCTGAATACTATTATTATTATCGCTATAACTGTTATTATTGTCCTTATACTATTATTACTATCCGTATTACTCTTCTCTTTATCCTTATAACTGTTATTCCTATAATTATATCTATTATTATTATCGCTATACATGTTATTATTAACACTATTACTGTCATTACTATTCTTATTACTAATATTATTATCCCCATTCCCCTTGTCTTTATCCTTATAACTATTATCATTATCCTTATTATTATTACTATTATCGCTATAACTGTTATTGTTATCCTTATTACTATTATTATTATCGCTATATCTGTTATTATTATCCTTATTCTATTGTTTCTATCCGTATTACTCTTGTCTTTATCCTCATAACTACTATTATTATCCTTATTATTATTATTATTATCGCTATAACTGTTATTAATATCCTTATTCTATTGTTACTATCCGCATTACTCTTGCCTTTATCCTTATAACTATCATTATTATCCTTATTATTATTATTATTATCGCTATAACTGTTATTATTTTTCCTATTACTATTATTATTATACTTATTACTATTATTATTATTGCTATAACTGTTATTATTGTCCTGAATACTATTATTATTATCGCTATAACTGTTATTATTATTCCTATTACTATTATTATTATCCCTATTCCTCTTGTCTTTATCCTTATAACTATTATTATTATCCTTATTCCTATTATTATTATTGCTATAACTGTTATTATTATCCTGAATACTATTATTATTATCGCTATAACTGTTATTATTATTCCTATTACTATTATTATTATCGCTATAACTGTTATTATTATTGTTATTACTATTATTATTATCGCTATAACTGTTATTGTTGTCCTTGGTCTATTATTACTATCCGTATTACTCTTCTCTTTATCCTTATAACTGTTATTCCTATACTTATATCTATTATTATTATCGCTATAACTGTTATCATTATTCCTATTACTATTATTATTATCCCTATTCCTCTTGTCTTTATCCTTATAACTATTATTATTATCCTTATTACTATTATTATTATCGCTATAACTGTTATTATTATTGCTATTACTATTATTATTATCGCTATACCTGTTATTATTATTCTTGTTACTATTATTATTATCCCTATTCCTCTTGTCTTTCTCCTTATAACTATTATTATTCATCCTTATTACTATTATTATTATCGCTATGACTGTTATTATTATCCTTAATACTATTATTATTATCGTTATAACTGTTATTATTATTCTTGTTACTATTATTACTATCCGTATTACTCTTGCCTTTATCCTTATAACTATTATTATTATCGTTATTATTATTATTATTATCGCTATAACTGTTATTGTTATCCTTATTACTATTATTATTATCGCTATAACTGTTATTATTATCCTTATTCTATTGTTTCTATCCGTATTACTCTTGTCTTTATCCTCATAACTACTATTATTATCCTTATTATTATTATTCTTATCGCTATAACTGTTATTAATATCCTTATTCTATTGTTACTATCCGCATTACTCTTGCCTTTATCCTTATAACTATCATTATTATCCTTATTATTATTATTATTATCGCTATAACTGTTATTATTTTTCCTATTACTATTATTATTATCCTTATTACTATTATTATTATTGCTATAACTGTTATTATTGTCCTGAATGCTATTATTATTATCGCTATAACTGTTATTATTGTCCTTATACTATTATTACTATCCGTATTACTCTTCTCTTTATCCTTATAACTGTTATTCCTATAATTATATCTATTATTATTATAGCTATACATGTTATTATTAACACTATTACTGTCATTACTATTCTTATTACTAATATTATTATCCCCATTCCCCATGTCTTTATCCTTATAACTATTATCATTATCCTTATTATTATTATTATTATCGCTATAAATGTTATTATTATTCCTATTACTATTATTATTATCCCTATTCCTCTTGTCTTTATCCTTATACCTATTATCATTATTCTTATTATTATTATTATTATCGCTATAACTGTTATTATTATTCCTATTACTATTATTATTATCGCTATAACTGTTATTATTATTCCTATTACTATTATTATTATTGCTATAACTGTTATTATTATTCCTATTACTATTATTATTATCGCTATAACTGTTATTATTGTTGCTATTACTATTATTATTATCGCTATAACTGTTATTATTATCGCTATGACTGTTATTATTATCCTTAATACTATTATTATTATCGTTATAACTGTTATTATTATTCTTGTTACTATTACTACTATCCGTATTACTCTTGCCTTTATCCTTATAACTATTATTATTATCGTTATTATTATTATTATTATCGCTATAACTGTTATTGTTATCCTTATTACTATTATTATTATCGCTATAACTGTTATTATTATCCTTATTCTATTGTTTCTATCCGTATTACTCTTGTCTTTATCCTCATAACTACTATTATTATCCTTATTATTATTATTCTTATCGCTATAACTGTTATTAATATCCTTATTCTATTGTTACTATCCGCATTACTCTTGCCTTTATCCTTATAACTATCATTATTATCCTTATTATTATTATTATTATCGCTATAACTGTTATTATTTTTCCTATTACTATTATTATTTTCCTTATTACTATTATTATTATTGCTATAACTGTTATTATTGTCCTGAATACTATTATTATTATCGCTATAACTGTTATTATTGACCTTATACTATTATTACTATCCGTATTACTCTTCTCTTTATCCTTATAACTGTTATTCCTATAATTATATCTATTATTATTATCGCTATACATGTTATTATTATCACTATTACTGTTATTACTATTCTTATTACTAATATTATTATCCCCATTCCCCATGTCTTTATCCTTATAACTATTATCATTATCTTTATTATTATTATTATTATCGCTATAAATGTTATTATTATTCCTATTACTATTATTATTATCCCTATTCCTCTTGTCTTTATCCTTATACCTATTATCATTATCCTTATTATTATTATTATTATCGCTATAACTGTTATTATTATTCCTATTACTATTATTATTATCGCTATAACTGTTATTATTATTGCTATTACTATTATTATTATCGCTATAACTGTTATTATTATTCTTGTTACTATTATTACTATCCGTATTCCTCTTGTCTTTATCCTTATAACTATTATTATTATCCTTATTACTATTATTATTATCGCTATAACTGTTATTATTATTGCTATTTCTATTATTATTATCGCTATACCTGTTATTATTATTCTTGTTACTATTATTATTATCCCTATTCCTCTTGTCTTTCTCCTTATAACTATTATTATTCATCCTTATTACTATTATTATTATCGCTATGACTGTTATTATTATCCTTAATACTATTATTATTATCGTTATAACTGTTATTATTATTCTTGTTACAAGTATTACTATCCGTATTACTCTTGCCTTTATCCTTATAACTATTATTATTATCGTTATTATTATTATGATTATTGCTATAACTGTTATTGTTATCCTTATTACTATTATTATTATCGCTATAACTGTTATTATTTTTCCTATTAATATTATTATTATCCCTATTCCTCTTGTCTTTATCCTTATAACTATTATTATTATCATTATTACTATTATTATTATTGCTATAACTGTTATTATTATCTTGAATACTATTATTATTATCGCTATAACTGTTATTATTATTCCTATTACTATTATTATTATCGCTATAACTGTTATTATTATTGTTATTACTATTATTATTATCGCTATAACTGTTATTATTATCCTTATTCTATTGTGGCTATCCGTATTACTCTTGTCTTTATCCTTATATCTATTATTCTTATTCATATTACTATTGTTATTATCCTTATTACTATTATTATTATGACTATTCCCCTTGTCTTTATCCTTATAACTATTATCATTATCCTTATTATTATTATTATTATCGCTATAACTGTTATTATTATTCCTATTACTATTATTATTATCGCTATAACTGTTATTATTATTGCTATTACTATTATTATTATCGCTATATCTGTTATTATTGTTGCTATTACTATTATTATTATCGCTATAACTGTTATTATTATTGCTATTACTACTATTATTATCGCTATAACTGTTATCATTATTCTTGTTACTATTATTATTGTCCCTATTCTTCTTGTCTTTCTCCTTATAACTATTATTATTCATCCTTATTACTATTATTATTATCGCTATGACTGTTATTATTATCCTTAATACTATTATTATTATCGTTATAACTGTTATTATTATTCTTGTTACTATTATTACTATCCGTATTACTCTTGCCTTTATCCTTATAACTATTATTATTATCGTTATTATTATTATTATTATCGCTATAACTGTTATTGTTATCCTTATTACTATTATTATTATCGCTATAACTGTTATTATTATCCTTATTCTATTGTTTCTATCCGTATTACTCTTGTCTTTATCCTCATAACTACTATTATTATCCTTATTATTATTATTCTTATCGCTATAACTGTTATTAATATCCTTATTCTATTGTTACTATCCGCATTACTCTTGCCTTTATCCTTATAACTATCATTATTATCCTTATATTATTATTATTATCGCTATAACTGTTATTATTTTTCCTATTACTATTATTATTATCCTTATTACTATTATTATTATTGCTATAACTGTTATTATTGTCCTGAATACTATTATTATTATCGCTATAACTGTTATTATTGTCCTTATACTATTATTACTATCCGTATTACTCTTCTCTTTATCCTTATAACTGTTATTCCTATAATTATATCTATTATTATTATCGCTATACATGTTATTATTAACACTATTACTGTCATTACTATTCTTATTACTAATATTATTATCCCCATTCCCCTTGTCTTTATCCTTATAACTATTATCATTATCCTTATTATTATTACTATTATCGCTATAACTGTTATTGTTATCCTTATTACTATTATTATTATCGCTATATCTGTTATTATTATCCTTATTCTATTGTTTCTATCCGTATTACTCTTGTCTTTATCCTCATAACTACTATTATTATCCTTATTATTATTATTATTATCGCTATAACTGTTATTAATATCCTTATTCTATTGTTACTATCCGCATTACTCTTGCCTTTATCCTTATAACTATCATTATTATCCTTATTATTATTATTATTATCGCTATAACTGTTATTATTTTTCCTATTACTATTATTATTATACTTATTACTATTATTATTATTGCTATAACTGTTATTATTGTCCTGAATACTATTATTATTATCGCTATAACTGTTATTATTATTCCTATTACTATTATTATTATCGCTATAACTGTTATTATTATTGTTATTACTATTATTATTATCGCTATAACTGTTATTATTGTCCTTGGTCTATTATTACTATCCGTATTACTCTTCTCTTTATCCTTATAACTGTTATTCCTATACTTATATCTATTATTATTATCGCTATAACTGTTATCATTATTCCTATTACTATTATTATTATCCCTATTCCTCTTGTCTTTATCCTTATAACTATTATTATTATCCTTATTACTATTATTATTATCGCTATAACTGTTATTATTATTGCTATTACTATTATTATTATCGCTATACCTGTTATTATTATTCTTGTTACTATTATTATTATCCCTATTCCTCTTGTCTTTCTCCTTATAACTATTATTATTCATCCTTATTACTATTATTATTATCGCTATGACTGTTATTATTGTCCTTAATACTATTATTATTATCGTTATAACTGTTATTATTATTCTTGTTACTATTATTACTATCCGTATTACTCTTGCCTTTATGCTTATAACTATTATTATTATCGTTATTATTATTATTATTATCGCTATAACTGTTATTGTTATCCTTATTACTATTATTATTATCGCTATAACTGTTATTATTATCCATATTCTATTGTTTCTATCCGTATTACTCTTGTCTTTATCCTCATAACTACTATTATTATCCTTATTATTATTATTATTATCGCTATAAGTGTTATTAATATCCTTATTCTATTGTTACTATCCGCATTACTCTTGCCTTTATCCTTATAACTATCATTATTATCCTTATTATTATTATTATTATCGCTATAACTGTTATTATTTTTCCTATTACTATTATTATTATACTTATTACTATTATTATTATTGCTATAACTGTTATTATTGTCCTGAATACTATTATTATTATCGCTATAACTGTTATTATTATTCCTATTACTATTATTATTATCGCTATAACTGTTATTATTATTGTTATTACTATTATTATTATCGCTATAACTGTTATTATTGTCCTTGGTCTATTATTACTATCCGTATTACTCTTCTCTTTATCCTTATAACTGTTATTCCTATACTTATATCTATTATTATTATCGCTATAACTGTTATCATTATTCCTATTACTATTATTATTATCCCTATTCCTCTTGTCTTTATCCTTATAACTATTATTATTATCCTTATTACTATTATTATTATCGCTATAACTGTTATTATTATTGCTATTACTATTATTATTATCGCTATACCTGTTATTATTATTCTTGTTACTATTATTATTATCCCTATTCCTCTTGTCTTTCTCCTTATAACTATTATTATTCATCCTTATTACTATTATTATTATCGCTATGACTGTTATTATTGTCCTTAATACTATTATTATTATCGTTATAACTGTTATTATTATTCTTGTTACTATTATTACTAACCGTATTACTCTTGCCTTTATGCTTATAACTATTATTATTATCGTTATTATTATTATTATTATCGCTATAACTGTTATTGTTATCCTTATTACTATTATTATTATCGCTATAACTGTTATTATTATCCATATTCTATTGTTTCTATCCGTATTACTCTTGTCTTTATCCTCATAACTACTATTATTATCCTTATTATTATTATTATTATCGCTATAAGTGTTATTAATATCCTTATTCTATTGTTACTATCCGCATTACTCTTGCCTTTATCCTTATAACTATTGTGGCGTATCGATGTTTCGCGTCGGATGGGTTTTTTCCGTAACCGTTAAAGACAACGGTCATGCGACGGGGGAATAGGAATTTTCCCTAAAACCGTTACGCGGAGCGATGCGCGTTTGTCTTACAGGGGTACGCGTAGTAGCAAGCGTGGGCCTCGTGGCCAGAGAGAATCGCGCCTCGTAACTGTTCACACGTGCACATTAATTAAATAAAGTATCATTTGTTGTGTTAGGAAACCGATGAACATTTATTTATACCTCACCAAAAAAACCTAAATTGGTGACCCCGCGTTTAAAATTGGTACGTGAGGTGAAATATTATAAACTTGGTGGTTTCTTTTTAGTGTAGTTTGTGCGCGAATATGTCTCTGACCGAACAAATGGGACCCAGTGAGGGCACCGGCGGTGAAAATATAAGTGTTGCTTCAACCAGTGCTATGCGGATCCCGGTGTTTTGGCCGCAGAAAGTGGCTTTATGGTTTAAGCAGTTAGAAGCCCAGTTCCTTATCGGCAGGATAACCAAGGACGAAACGAAATTCGGTTACGTCGTGGCACAACTTGACGGGAAGTACGCCGAAGAGGTTGAAGACGTGATATGTAATCCACCGGACGAAAATAAATATGAGACGCTGAAAGAAGAATTAATCAAAAGACTATCCGATTCCGACAGTACGCGTGTGCGAAAGCTCCTGGAATCCGAGGAAATCGGCGACCGCACACCGACGCAGTTTTGGCGTCATTTGAAGAAATTGGCGGGCTCCTCGGTAAACGACGAATTCCTGACGGAGATGTGGAAGAATCGTCTTCCGGTGAAGACGCAGCTCGTGTTAGCCGCTACATCCGATAAAGACGGCACCAAGCTCGCCGAAATAGCGGATAGAGTACACGATATTCCGTCAGAAAGAGGACGAATAGCCGCGGTGGCCAATACCTCGGAAATCGACCGTTTAAGCGAGGAGTTAAAACAGCTGAAGATTCAGCTGAGCACGGTACTACGACAGAATCGGGCTCCACGGAAAAAGTTCCGGTCACCGGCACGCGGTTTGTCACGGGAGGCAAGCAAAGATCGGCAGCAGGCGCGAGGCACGAAGCCCCCGAATTGGTTGTGTTGGCACCACTACAAATGGGGTGAAAAAGCAACGACGTGTAAAGAACCCTGTGCGTGGAACTCGGGAAACGCGGAAAACCGTCGTCCTTAAACGCGGCAAATTTCGACGGTGGTAAATCTGGCCGCATTTTCGTCACCGATAAATGGACAAAAGTTCAGTTTCTTGTTGATACGGGCGCGGACGTGTGCGTTTTTCCGCGGTCGAAGACAAGTGGCTGTGCGCGGGAAAGTGAATACGCGTTGTATGCGGCAAATGGTGCACGCATTGCCACTTACGGAACAATGACCGTAAATCTGAATTTGTCGTTGCGCCGCGAGTTTACGTGGAGTTTTATTATCGCTGACGTGGAAGGACCGATTATCGGGATGGACTTTTTAGCACATTATAACTTGCTAGTGGATTCGCGCAATAGACGCTTAGTCGATGGAACTACGAATTTGTTTTCAATCGGCCGGTACGCTAGTGCAAGTTACCCGATAGTAAAGACAATCGCGAGTGACACGCTGTATCATCGGCTTCTCGCGGAGTATCCGGATTTGACCCGGCCTGCAGTGTTCCGGAGGGACACGGTTAAACACAGCACAGTGCATCATATTGAGACGACACCGGGACCACCTGTGCATTGCAAACCCAGGCGCCTTGCTCCAGACCGACTGAAGGTGGCCAAGGCGGAAATGGGCCTCATGTTGCAGCAGGGAGTCATCCGTCCGTCAAAAAGTCCATGGGCGTCGCCGTTACATCTTGTGCCGAAGAAAGATGGAGGTATTCGACCGTGCGGTGATTACCGCGCGCTCAACAATCGTACTGTACCGGACAGGTATGCGCCGCCTCACATTGAGGACTTTTCACATTTTTTACACGGAAAACGGGTATTTTCCAAAGTGGATCTAGTGCGGGCGTACAATCAGATACCGGTCGCGCCAGCTGATATTGAGAAAACCGCGATAGCGACACCGTTCGGACTGTTCGAGTTCGTGTTCACGCCGTTTGGTTTGCGCAACGCGGCGCAAACATGCCAGCGATTCGTAGACGAAATAACGCAGGGACTTGATTTTGTGTTCGCCTACATCGACGATTTTTTTATCGCGTCCACAGATGAGGCCGAACATTATGAACATTTAAAGACATTGTTTCAGCGATTAAATAATTACGGAATTGTCATAAACCCGGCTAAGTGCGAGTTCGGCGTGAGCGAGATTTCCTTCCTGGGGTATACAATTAACAGTGAGGGTATTAGGCCGACGTGCGAGCGGGTCGACGCGATTGTGAAGTTTCCAAAGCCTGAGAACATAAAGACTCTTAGGAGATTTCTAGGCATGGTAAATTTTTATCGTAGATTTATTCCTAGCGCAGCGTCGTTAATGAAACCAATGAACGATCTTTTAAAAGGCGCTAGATCGGGGAATTCGCCAGTTGATTGGACCGAGTCGTCGAACAAAGCGTTTGGAGAGGTTAAAGACAGTCTCGCGAGGGCCACAATGTTAGCCCACCCGGCACCTGGCGCGCTCATTAGCATCGTCGTAGATGCGTCGGATTACGCGGTCGGCGCTGTCTTGCAGCAATTCGTGGACGGGGCGTGGCAGCCTCTCGCGTTTTTAACAAAGACTCTCTCCGCAGCACAGCGGAAGTACAGTGCCTATGATCGGGAGCTGTTGGCGGTATACACAGCGGTAAAACGCTTTCGGTATTTCGTAGAAAGTCGGGACTTCGCCATATATACTGATCATAAACCGTTGACTTTCGCGTTTCGTCAGAATTTGGACAAGTGTTCCCCGCGCCAGTTTCGCCATTTAGATTATATAGGGCAGTTTACGACGGACATTCGTCACATTAAAGGCACGGATAATACGGTCGCGGATGCTTTGTCGCGGGTTGAGGCTGTGCGTGCTCCCGATCATAGTGCATTGGAGCAGGCTCAAACGGATGATACCGAGTTAAAACAGATCTTGGAATCCGATTCTAGCGCCCTGCGATTAAAAAAGATTTACTTTCCGGGATTTAATGTATATTTATTTTGCGACACATCGGGCGAAGCGGCAAGGCCTTTCGTTCCGTTATCATTAAGACGTGCGATTTTCGATTCGTTGCATGGGCTTTCGCACCCTGGGGTTCGTGCAACGCAAAAATTAATTACCAAGCGGTTTGTATGGCCTTCGATAAATAAGGATTGCCGCGATTGGGCGAGACATTGCGTTGCGTGTCAGCGGTCGAAAATTACGAGGCACGTAGTTACACCCGTCGGCAGCTTCGACAGTTCCTCCGAAAGATTTGAGCACGTGCATATTGATATAGTTGGACCGTTACCTGTATCACAAGGTTTTAGATATTTGTTAACGTGCGTCGATAGATTCTCTCGTTGGCCGGAGGCTATTCCGATCGTAGAAATTGACGCGGAAACGGTCGCGAACGCGTTTATTAATTCGTGGGTTGCGCGTTTTGGAGTGCCATTAAAAATTACGACAGATCGAGGGCGTCAATTCGAATCGAATCTTTTTAGTGAATTGTCGCGACTAATCGGAGCATCTCATTTCCGAACGACTTCCTATCATCCTCAAGCAAATGGGATGGTAGAGAGGTTACATCGGCAGATCAAAGCAGCGATAAAATGTCATGAGACAGATAATTGGGTTGAAGTATTACCAATTGTCTTACTTGGCATTCGCACAGCATATAAAGAGGATTTAAAAACAACGTCGGCAGAACTCGTTTACGGTACGGGAGTACGTTTACCGGGCGAATTTTTTGTTGCGGGCAAGAAAGATATGCAGACGGTTTACGCGGATCGGCTGCGAAGACGTTTTGAGAGTTTGAAACCATCACCTGCTTCGCGCCATGGCACTAACAAAACTTTCGTGTTTAAGGAACTGTCGACGTGCCCTTTTGTATTTTTACGACACGACGCGGTCAAGGGTCCGTTGCACCCACCGTACGTCGGGCCGTTTAGAGTAATTAAGCGCGGAGACAAGACATTTGTAATCGAAGTGAGAGGAAAGGAGTCTACCGTCTCAATCGATAGGTTAAAGCCCGCGTTTGTTTTGAACGAGCACATTAGCGAACGTGACCCGCAAGTAAGTGATGAGGAAGTGCTTATACAGACTCCAACCGATAGTAACGCCGACAGACGTACGTTACGGTCCGGTAGGAGAGTTCGGTTTCCAGACCGTTATCAAGCGGGATTTCCCTAAGTGTATATATGTATATAGTTTTTTTTTCGTTTATTGTAATATCATGTACTAGTAGTAGGAGTTTATATAACGTTTCACATTTTTATATATGGCGTAGCGTGTAAATTCTATAATTTTAGTATGTGTATTTGCGCGTGTGCGAAGATTTTGCTTATACGAAGTATGTTCATGACTTTCGTTATACCCTTTTTGAGTGAGCGTTAATCACTGGTAGGGGGGTAGTGTGGCGTATCGATGTTTCGCGTCGGATGGGTTTTTTCCGTAACCGTTAAAGACAACGGTCATGCGACGGGGGAATAGGAATTTTCCCTAAAACCGTTACGCGGAGCGATGCGCGTTTGTCTTACAGGGGTACGCGTAGTAGCAAGCGTGGGCCTCGTGGCCAGAGAGAATCGCGCCTCGTAACTGTTCACACGTGCACATTAATTAATAAAGTATCATTTGTTGTGTTAGGAAACCGATGAACATTTATTTATACCTCACCAAAAACCTAAA
>CAMAOC010000337.1:0-57203 GCA_945859555.1 Megachile ligniseca
GTAATACGGATAGTAACAATAGTAATAAGAATAATAATAACAGTTATAGCGATAATAATAATAGTAACAAGAATAATAATAACAGTTATAGCGATAATAATAATAGTAATAACAATAATAATAACAGTTGTAGCGATAATAATAATAGTAATAAGGATAATAATAATAGTTATAAGGATAAAGACAAGGGCAATAGGGATAATAATAATAGTAATAAGAATAACAATAACAGTTATTAGCGATAATAATAATAGTTATAAGGATAAAGACAAGAGTAATACGGATAGTAACAATAGAATAAGGATAATAATAACAGTTATAGCGATAATAATAGTAGTAATAACAATAATAATAACAGTTGTAGCGATAATAATAATAGTAAAAAGGATTAATAATAATAGTTATATGGATAAAGACAGAGTAATACGGATAGTAACAATAGTAATAAGAATAATAATAACAGTTAAAGCGATAATAATAATAGTAACAAGAATAATAATAACAGTTATAGCGATAATAATAATAATAATAAGGATAATAATAATAGTTATAAGGATAAAGACAAGAGTAATAGGGATAGTAACAATAGTAATAAGTATAATAGTAACAGTTATAGCGATAATAATAACAGTAGGAATGATAACAAGAGCAGTTATAGCGATAATAATAATAGTAATAACAATAATAATAACAGTTATATCTATAATAATAATAGTAATAAGGATTAATAATAATAGTTATAAGGAGAAAGACAAGAGGTATAGGGATAATAATAATAGCAACAAGAATAATAATAACAGTTATAGCGATAATAATAATAGTATTAAGGATAAAGGCAACAGTAATACGGACAGTAATAATAGTAACATGAATAATAATAACAGTTATAGCGATAATAGTAATAGTAATAAGGATAATAATAATAGTTATAAGGATATAGACAAGAGTAATAGGGATAGTAACAATAGAATAAGCATAATAATAGCAGTTATAGCGATAATAATAAAAGTATAAAGGATAATAATAACAGTTATAGCGATAATAATAATAGTTATAAGGAGAAAGACAAGAGGAATAGGGATAATAATAATAGTAACAAGAATAATAATAACAGTTATAGCGATAATAATAATAGTATTAAGGATAATAATAACAGTTATAGCGATAATAATAATAGTAATAAGGATAAAGACAAGGGTTGTAGGGATAATAATAATAGTAATAAGAATAATAATAACAGTTATAGCGGTAATAATAACAGTAGGAATGATAATAAGAGCAGTTATAGAGATAATAATAATAGTAATAAGGATAATAATAATAGTTATAAGGATAAAGACAAGAGGAATAGGGATAATAGTAACAGTTATAGCGATAATAATAATAGTAATAACAATAATAATAACAGTTATAGCGATAATAATAATAGTTATAAGGGGAATGACAAGAGGAATAGGGATAATAAAAATAGTAACAGGAATAATAATAACAGTTATAGCGATAATAATAATAGTATTAAGGATAATAATAACAGTTCTAGCGATAATAATAATAGTAGTAAGGATAAAAACAAGGGTAGTAGGGACAATAATAATAGTAATAAGAATAATAATAACAGTTATAGCGATAATAATAATAGTTATAAGGGGAAAGACAAGAGGAATAGGGATAGTAACAATAGTAATAAGTATAATAGTAACAGTTATAGCGATAATAATAACAGTAGGAATGATAACAAGAGCAGTTATAGCGATAATAATAATAGTAATAAGAATAATAATAACAGTTATTAGCGATAATAATAATAGTTTAGGGATAAAGACAAGAGTAATACGGATAGTAACAATAGAATAAGGATAATAATAACAGTTATAGCGATAATAATAATAGTAATAACAATAATAATAACCGTTATAGCGATAATAATAATAGTAGTAAGGATTAATAATAATAGTTATATGGATAAAGACAAGAGGAATAGGGATAATAATTATAGTAACAGGAATAATAGTAACAGTTATAGCGATAATAATAATAATAATAAGGATAATAATAATAGTTATAAGGATAAAGACAAGAGTAATAGGGATAGTAACAATAGAATAAGCATAATAATAACAGTTATAGCGATAGTAATTATAGTAATAACAATAATAATAACAGTTATTAGCGATAATAATAATAGTTATAAGGATAAAGACAAGAGTAATACGGATAGTAACAATAGAATAAGGATAATAATAACAGTTATAGCGATAATAATAATAGTAATAACAATAATAATAACCGTTATAGCGATAATAATAATAGTAATAAGGATTAATAATAATAGTTATATGGATAAAGACAAGAGGAATAGGGATAATAATAATAGTAACAAGAATAATAGTAACAGTTATAGCGATAATAATAATAATAATAAGGATAATAATAATAGTTATAAGGAGAAAGACAAGAGTAATAGAGATAGTAACAATAGAATAGGCATAATAATAACAGTTATAGCGATAATAATAATAGTAATAACAATAATAATAACAGTTGTAGCGATAATAATAATAGTAATAAGGATAATAATAATAGTTATAAGGATAAAGACAAGAGTAATACGGATAGTAATAATAGAATAAGGATAATAATAACAGTTATAGCGATAATAATAATAGTAATAACAATAATAATAATAGTTGTAGCGATAATAATAATAGTAAAAAGGATTAATAATAATAGTTATATGGATAAAGACAGAGTAATACGGATAGTAACAATAGTAATAAGAATAATAATAACAGTTAAAGCGATAATAATAATAGTAACAAGAATAATAATAACAGTTATAGCGATAATAATAATAATAATAAGGATAATAATAATAGTTATAAGGATAAAGACAAGAGTAATAGGGATAGTAACAATAGTAATAAGTATAATAGTAACAGTTATAGCGATAATAATAACAGTAGGAATGATAACAAGAGCAGTTATAGCGATAATAATAATAGTAATAACAATAATAATAACAGTTATATCTATAATAATAATAGTAATAAGGATTAATAATAATAGTTATAAGGAGAAAGACAAGAGGTATAGGGATAATAATAATAGTAACAAGAATAATAATAACAGTTATAGCGATAATAATAATAGTATTAAGGATAAAGGCAAGAGTAATACGGACAGTAATAATAGTAACATGAATAATAATAACAGTTATAGCGATAATAGTAATAGTAATAAGGATAATAATAATAGTTATAAGAATATAGACAAGAGTAATAGGGATAGTAACAATAGAATAAGCATAATAATAACAGTTATAGCGATAATAATAATAGTAATAAGGATAAAGACAAGGGTTGTAGGGATAATAATAATAGTAACAAGAATAATAATAACAGTTATAGCGATAATAGTAATAGTATTAAGGATAATAATAACAGTTATAGCGATAATAATAATAGTTATAAGGGGAAAGACAAGAGGAATAGGGATAGTAACAATAGAATAAGCATAATAATAACAGTTATAGCGATAATAATAATAGTAATAAGAATAATAATAACAGTTATTAGCGATAATAATAATACTTATAAGGATAAAGACAAGAGTAATACGGATAGTAACAATAGAATAAGGATAATAATAACAGTTATAGCGATAATAATAATAGTAATAA
The DNA here is from genome assembly GCA_945859555.1 of Megachile ligniseca. NCBI lineage: Eukaryota > Metazoa > Arthropoda > Insecta > Hymenoptera > Megachilidae > Megachile > Megachile ligniseca. The sequence goes on from CAMAOC010000337.1 coordinate 3,680, forward strand.
CAATAATAATAACCGTTATAGCGATAATAATAATAGTAATAGGGATTAATAATAATAGTTATATGGATAAAGACAAGAGTAATACGGATAGTAACAATAGTAATAAGAATAATAATAACAGTTATAGCGATAATAATAATAGTAACAAGAATAATAATAACAGTTATAGCGATAATAATAATAGTAATAACAATAATAATAACAGTTGTAGCGATAATAATAATAGTTATAAGGATAAAGACAAGGGCAATAGGGATAATAATAATAGTAATAAGAATAACAATAACAGTTATTAGCGATAATAATAATAGTTATAAGGATAAAGACAAGAGTAATACGGATAGTAACAATAGAATAAGGATAATAATAACAGTTATAGCGATAATAATAGTAGTAATAACAATAATAATAACAGTTGTAGCGATAATAATAATAGTAAAAAGGATTAATAATAATAGTTATATGGATAAAGACAGAGTAATACGGATAGTAACAATAGCAATAAGAATAATAATAACAGTTAAAGCGATAATAATAATAGTAACAAGAATAATAATAACAGTTATAGCGATAATAATAATAATAATAAGGATAATAATAATAGTTATAAGGATAAAGACAAGAGTAATAGGGATAGTAACAATAGTAATAAGTATAATAGTAACAGTTATAGCGATAATAATAAAAGTATAAAGGATAATAATAACAGTTATAGCGATAATAATAATAGTTATAAGGAGAAAGACAAGAGGAATAGGGATAATAATAATAGTAACAAGAATAATAATAACAGTTATAGCGATAATAATAATAGTATTAAGGATAAAGGCAAGAGTAATACGGACAGTAATAATAGTAACATGAATAATAATAACAGTTATAGCGATAATAGTAAGAGTAATAAGGATAATAATAATAGTTATAAGGATATAGACAAGAGTAATAGGGATAGTAACAATAGAATAAGCATAATAATAACAGTTATAGCGATAATAATAAAAGTATAAAGGATAATAATAACAGTTATAGCGATAATAATAATAGTTATAAGGAGAAAGACAAGAGGAATAGGGATAATAATAATAGTAACAAGAATAATAATAACAGTTATAGCGATAATAATAATAGTATTAAGGATAATAATAACAGTTGTAGCGATAATAATAATAGTAAAAAGGATTAATAATAATAGTAAAAAGGATTAATAATAATAGTTATATGGATAAAGACAGAGTAATACGGATAGTAACAATAGTAGTAAGAATAATAATAACAGTTAAAGCGATAATAATAATAGTAACAAGAATAATAATAACAGTTATAGCGATAATAATAATAGTAATAAGGATAATAATAATAGTTATAAGGATAAAGACAAGAGTAATAGGAATAGTAACAATAGAATAAGCATAATAATAACAGTTATAGCGATAATAATAATAGTAATAAAGATAATACTAACAGTTATAGCGATAATAATAATAGTATTAAGGATAATAATAACAGTTATAGCGATAATAATAATAGTTATAAGGATATAGACAAGAGTAATAGGGATAGTAACAATAGAATAAGCATAATAATAACAGTTATAGCGATAATAATAAAAGTATAAAGGATAATAATAACAGTTATAGCGATAATAATAATAGTTATAAGGAGAAAGACAAGAGGAATAGGGATAATAATAATAGTAACAAGAATAATAATAACAGTTATAGCGATAATAATAATAGTATTAAGGATAATAATAACAGTTGTAGCGATAATAATAATAGTAAAAAGGATTAACAATAATAGTAAAAAGGATTAATAATAATAGTTATATGGATAAAGACAGAGTAATACGGATAGTAACAATAGTAGTAAGAATAATAATAACAGTTAAAGCGATAATAATAATAGTAACAAGAATAATAATAACAGTTATAGCGATAATAATAATAGTAATAAGGATAATAATAATAGTTATAAGGATAAAGACAAGAGTAATAGGAATAGTAACAATAGAATAAGCATAATAATAACAGTTATAGCGATAATAATAATAGTAATAAGGATAATAATAACAGTTATAGCGATAATAATAATAGTATTAAGGATAATAATAACAGTTATAGCGATAATAATAATAGTTATAAGGAGAAAGACAAGAGGTATAGGGATAATAATAATAGTAACAAGAATAATAATAACAGTTATAGCGATAATAATAATAGTATTAAGGATAAAGGCAAGAGTAATACGGACAGTAATAATAGTAACATGAATAATAATAACAGTTATAGCGATAATAGTAATAGTAATAAGGATAATAATAATAGTTATAAGGATAAAGACAAGAGTAATAGGGATAGTAACAATAGAATAAGCATAATAATAACAGTTATAGCGATAATAATATTAGTAATAACAATAATAATAACAGTTATTAGCGATAATAATAATAGTTATAAGGATAAAGACAAGAGTAATACGGATAGTAACAATAGAATAAGGATAATAATAACAGTTATAGCGATAATAATAATAGTAATAACAATAATAATAACCGTTATAGCGATAATAATAATAGTAATAAGGATTAATAATAATAGTTATATGGATAAAGACAAGAGGAATAGGGATAATAATAATAGTAACAAGAATAATAGTAACAGTTATAGCGATAATAGTAATAGTATTAAGGATAATAATAACAGTTATAGCGATAATAATAATAGTAATAAGAATAATAATAACAGTTATTAGCGATAATAATAATACTTATAAGGATAAAGACAAGAGTAATAGGGATAGTAACAATAGAATAAGCATAATAATAACAGTTATAGCGATAATAATAATAGTAATAACAATAATAATAACAGTTGTAGCGATAATAATAATAGTAATAAGGATAATAATAATAGTTATAAGGATAAAGACAAGGGCAATAGGGATAATAATAATAGTAATAAGAATAACAATAACAGTTATTAGCGATAATAATAATAGTTATAAGGATAATGACAAGAGTAATACGGATAGTAACAATAGAATAAGGATAATAATAACAGTTATAGCGATAATAATAGTAGTAATAACAATAATAATAACAGTTGTAGCGATAATAATAATAGTAAAAAGGATTAATAATAATAGTTATATGGATAAAGACAGAGTAATACGGATAGTAACAATAGTAGTAAGAATAATAATAACAGTTAAAGCGATAATAATAATAGTAACAAGAATAATAATAACAGTTATAGCGATAATAATAATAGTATTAAGGATAATAATAACAGTTGTAGCGATAATAATAATAGTAAAAAGGATTAACAATAATAGTAAAAAGGATTAATAATAATAGTTATATGGATAAAGACAGAGTAATACGGATAGTAACAATAGTAGTAAGAATAATAATAACAGTTAAAGCGATAATAATAATAGTAACAAGAATAATAATAACAGTTATAGCGATAATAATAATAGTAATAAGGATAATAATAATAGTTATAAGGATAAAGACAAGAGTAATAGGAATAGTAACAATAGAATAAGCATAATAATAACAGTTATAGCGATAATAATAATAGTAATAAGGATAATAATAACAGTTATAGCGATAATAATAATAGTATTAAGGATAATAATAACAGTTATAGCGATAATAATAATAGTTATAAGGAGAAAGACAAGAGGTATAGGGATAATAATAATAGTAACAAGAATAATAATAACAGTTATAGCGATAATAATAATAGTATTAAGGATAAAGGCAAGAGTAATACGGACAGTAATAATAGTAACATGAATAATAATAACAGTTATAGCGATAATAGTAATAGTAATAAGGATAATAATAATAGTTATAAGGATAAAGACAAGAGTAATAGGGATAGTAACAATAGAATAAGCATAATAATAACAGTTATAGCGATAATAATATTAGTAATAACAATAATAATAACAGTTATTAGCGATAATAATAATAGTTATAAGGATAAAGACAAGAGTAATACGGATAGTAACAATAGAATAAGGATAATAATAACAGTTATAGCGATAATAATAATAGTAATAACAATAATAATAACCGTTATAGCGATAATAATAATAGTAATAAGGATTAATAATAATAGTTATATGGATAAAGACAAGAGGAATAGGGATAATAATAATAGTAACAAGAATAATAGTAACAGTTATAGCGATAATAGTAATAGTATTAAGGATAATAATAACAGTTATAGCGATAATAATAATAGTAATAAGAATAATAATAACAGTTATTAGCGATAATAATAATACTTATAAGGATAAAGACAAGAGTAATAGGGATAGTAACAATAGAATAAGCATAATAATAACAGTTATAGCGATAATAATAATAGTAATAACAATAATAATAACAGTTGTAGCGATAATAATAATAGTAATAAGGATAATAATAATAGTTATAAGGATAAAGACAAGGGCAATAGGGATAATAATAATAGTAATAAGAATAACAATAACAGTTATTAGCGATAATAATAATAGTTATAAGGATAATGACAAGAGTAATACGGATAGTAACAATAGAATAAGGATAATAATAACAGTTATAGCGATAATAATAGTAGTAATAACAATAATAATAACAGTTGTAGCGATAATAATAATAGTAAAAAGGATTAATAATAATAGTTATATGGATAAAGACAGAGTAATACGGATAGTAACAATAGTAGTAAGAATAATAATAACAGTTAAAGCGATAATAATAATAGTAACAAGAATAATAATAACAGTTATAGCGATAATAATAATAGTAATAATGATAATAATAATAGTTATAAGGATAAAGACAAGAGTAATAGGAATAGTAACAATAGAATAAGCATAATAATAACAGTTATAGCGATAATAATAATAGTAATAAGGATAATAATAATAGTTATAAGGATATAGACAAGAGTAATAGGGATAGTAACAATAGAATAAGCATAATGATAACAGTTATAGCGATAATAATAAAAGTATAAAGGATAATAATAACAGTTATAGCGATAATAATAATAGTTATAAGGAGAAAGACAAGAGGAATAGGGATAATAATAATAGTAACAAGAATAATAATAACAGTTATAGCGATAATAATAATAGTATTAAGGATAATAATAACAGTTATAGCGATAATAATAATAGTAATAAGGATAAAGACAAGGGTAGTAGGGATAATAATAATAGTAATAAGAATAATAATAACAGTTATAGCGGTAATAATAACAGTAGGAATGATAATAAGAGCAGTTATAGAGATAATAATAATAGTAATAACAATAATAATAACAGTTATATCTATAATAATAATAGTAATAAGGATTAATAATAATAGTTATAAGGGGAAAGACAAGAGTAATAGGGATAATAAAAATAGTAACAAGAATAATAACAACAGTTATAGCGATAATAATAATAATAATAAGGATAATAATAATAGTTATAAGGAGAAAGACAAGAGGAATAGGGATAATAATAATAGTAACAAGAATAATAATAACAGTTATAGCGATAATAATAATAGTATTAAGGATAATAATAACAGTTGTAGCGATAATAATAATAGTAAAAAGGATTAATAATAATAGTAAAAAGGATTAATAATAATAGTTATATGGATAAAGACAGAGTAATACGGATAGTAACAATAGTAGTAAGAATAATAATGACAGTTAAAGCGATAATAATAATAGTAACAAGAATAATAATAACAGTTATAGCGATAATAATAATAGTAATAAGGATAATAATAATAGTTATAAGGATAAAGACAAGAGTAATAGGAATAGTAACAATAGAATAAGCATAATAATAACAGTTATAGCGATAATAATAATAGTAATAAGGATAATAATAACAGTTATAGCGATAATAATAATAGTATTAAGGATAATAATAACAGTTATAGCGATAATAATAATAGTTATAAGGATATAGACAAGAGTAATAGGGATAGTAACAATAGAATAAGCATAATAATAACAGTTATAGCGATAATAATAAAAGTATAAAGGATAATAATAACAGTTATAGCGATAATAATAATAGTTATAAGGAGAAAGACAAGAGGAATAGGGATAATAATAATAGTAACAAGAATAATAATAACAGTTATAGCGATAATAATAATAGTATTAAGGATAATAATAACAGTTGTAGCGATAATAATAATAGTAAAAAGGATTAACAATAATAGTAAAAAGGATTAATAATAATAGTTATATGGATAAAGACAGAGTAATACGGATAGTAACAATAGTAGTAAGAATAATAATAACAGTTAAAGCGATAATAATAATAGTAACAAGAATAATAATAACAGTTATAGCGATAATAATAATAGTAATAAGGATAATAATAATAGTTATAAGGATAAAGACAAGAGTAATAGGAATAGTAACAATAGAATAAGCATAATAATAACAGTTATAGCGATAATAATAATAGTAATAAGGATAATAATAACAGTTATAGCGATAATAATAATAGTATTAAGGATAATAATAACAGTTATAGCGATAATAATAATAGTTATAAGGAGAAAGACAAGAGGTATAGGGATAATAATAATAGTAACAAGAATAATAATAACAGTTATAGCGATAATAATAATAGTATTAAGGATAAAGGCAAGAGTAATACGGACAGTAATAATAGTAACATGAATAATAATAACAGTTATAGCGATAATAGTAATAGTAATAAGGATAATAATAATAGTTATAAGGATAAAGACAAGAGTAATAGGGATAGTAACAATAGAATAAGCATAATAATAACAGTTATAGCGATAATAATATTAGTAATAACAATAATAATAACAGTTATTAGCGATAATAATAATAGTTATAAGGATAAAGACAAGAGTAATACGGATAGTAACAATAGAATAAGGATAATAATAACAGTTATAGCGATAATAATAATAGTAATAACAATAATAATAACCGTTATAGCGATAATAATAATAGTAATAAGGATTAATAATAATAGTTATATGGATAAAGACAAGAGGAATAGGGATAATAATAATAGTAACAAGAATAATAGTAACAGTTATAGCGATAATAGTAATAGTATTAAGGATAATAATAACAGTTATAGCGATAATAATAATAGTAATAAGAATAATAATAACAGTTATTAGCGATAATAATAATACTTATAAGGATAAAGACAAGAGTAATAGGGATAGTAACAATAGAATAAGCATAATAATAACAGTTATAGCGATAATAATAATAGTAATAACAATAATAATAACAGTTGTAGCGATAATAATAATAGTAATAAGGATAATAATAATAGTTATAAGGATAAAGACAAGGGCAATAGGGATAATAATAATAGTAATAAGAATAACAATAACAGTTATTAGCGATAATAATAATAGTTATAAGGATAATGACAAGAGTAATACGGATAGTAACAATAGAATAAGGATAATAATAACAGTTATAGCGATAATAATAGTAGTAATAACAATAATAATAACAGTTGTAGCGATAATAATAATAGTAAAAAGGATTAATAATAATAGTTATATGGATAAAGACAGAGTAATACGGATAGTAACAATAGTAGTAAGAATAATAATAACAGTTAAAGCGTTAATAATAATAGTAACAAGAATAATAATAACAGTTATAGCGATAATAATAATAGTAATAAGGATAATAATAATAGTTATAAGGATAAAGACAAGAGTAATAGGAATAGTAACAATAGAATAAGCATAATAATAACTGTTATGGCGATAATAATAATAGTAATAAGGATAATAATAATAGTTATAAGGATATAGACAAGAGTAATAGGGATAGTAACAATAGAATAAGCATAATGATAACAGTTATAGCGATAATAATAAAAGTATAAAGGATAATAATAACAGTTATAGCGATAATAATAATAGTTATAAGGAGAAAGACAAGAGGAATAGGGATAATAATAATAGTAACAAGAATAATAATAACAGTTATAGCGATAATAATAATAGTATTAAGGATAATAATAACAGTTATAGCGATAATAATAATAGTAATAAGGATAAAGACAAGGGTAGTAGGGATAATAATAATAGTAATAAGAATAATAATAACAGTTATAGCGGTAATAATAACAGTAGGAATGATAATAAGAGCAGTTATAGAGATAATAATAATAGTAATAACAATAATAATAACAGTTATATCTATAATAATAATAGTAATAAGGATTAATAATAATAGTTATAAGGGGAAAGACAAGAGTAATAGGGATAATAAAAATAGTAACAAGAATAATAACAACAGTTATAGCGATAATAATAATAATAATAAGGATAATAATAATAGTTATAAGGAGAAAGACAAGAGGAATAGGGATAATAATAATAGTAACAAGAATAATAACAACAGTTATAGCGATAATAATAATAATAATAAGGATAATAATAATAGTTATAAGGAGAAAGACAAGAGGAATAGGGATAATAATAATAGTAACAGGAATAATAATAACAGTTATAGCGATAATAATAATAGTATTAAGGATAAAGGCAAGAGCAATAAGGACAGTCATAATAGTAACAAGAATAATAATAACAGTTATAGCGATAATAATAATAGTAATAACAATAATAATAACCGTTATAGCGATAATAATAATAGTAATAAGGATTAATAATAATAGTTATATGGATAAAGACAAGAGTAATACGGATAGTAACAATAGTAATAAGAATAATAATAACAGTTATAGCGATAATAATAATAGTTATAAGGATAAAGACAAGAGTAATACGGATAGTAACAATAGAATAAGGATAATAATAACAGTTATAGCGATAATAATAGTAGTAATAACAATAATAATAACAGTTGTAGCGATAATAATAATAGTAAAAAGGATTAATAATAATAGTTATATGGATAAAGACAGAGTAATACGGATAGTAACAATAGTAGTAAGAATAATAATAACAGTTAAAGCGATAATAATAATAGTAACAAGAATAATAATAACAGTTATAGCGATAATAATAATAGTAATAAGGATAATAATAACAGTTATAGCGATAATAATAATAGTATTAAGGATAATAATAACAGTTATAGCGATAATAATAATAGTTATAAGGAGAAAGACAAGAGGTATAGGGATAATAATAATAGTAACAAGAATAATAATAACAGTTATAGCGATAATAATAATAGTATTAAGGATAAAGGCAAGAGTAATACGGACAGTAATAATAGTAACATGAATAATAATAACAGTTATAGCGATAATAGTAATAGTAATAAGGATAATAATAATAGTTATAAGGATATAGACAAGAGTAATAGGGATAGTAACAATAGAATAAGGATAATAATAACAGTTATAGCGATAATAATAATAGTAATAACAATAATAATAACCGTTATAGCGATAATAATAATAGTAATAAGGATTAATAATAATAGTTATATGGATAAAGACAAGAGGAATAGGGATAATAATTATAGTAACAAGAATAATAGTAACAGTTATAGCGATAATAATAATAATAATAAGGATAATAATAATAGTTATAAGGATAAAGACAAGAGTAATAGGGATAGTAACAATAGAATAAGCATAATAATAACAGTTATAGCGATAATAATATTAGTAATAACAATAATACTAACAGTTATTAGCGATAATAATAATAGTTATAAGGATAAAGACAAGAGTAATACGGATAGTAACAATAGAATAAGGATAATAATAACAGTTATAGCGATAATAATAATAGTAATAACAATAATAATAACCGTTATAGCGATAATAATAATAGTAATAAGGATTAATAATAATAGTTATATGGATAAAGACAAGAGGAATAGGGATAATAATAATAGTAACAAGAATAATAGTAACAGTTATAGCGATAATAATAATAGTATTAAGGATAATAATAACAGTTCTAGCGATAATAATAATAGTAGTAAGGATAAAAACAAGGGTAGTAGGGACAATAATAATAGTAATAAGAATAATAATAACAGTTATAGCGATAATAATAATAGTTATAAGGGGAAAGACAAGAGGAATAGGGATAATAATAATAGTAACAAGAATAATAATAACAGTTATAGCGATAGTAATAATAGTAATAAGAATAATAATAACAGTTATTAGCGATAATAATAATACTTATAAGGATAAAGACAAGAGTAATACGGATAGTAACAATAGAATAAGGATAATAATAACAGTTATAGCGATAATAATAATAGTAATAACAATAATAATAACCGTTATAGCGATAATAATAATAGTAATAAGGATTAATAATAATAGTTATATGGATAAAGACAAGAGTAATACGGATAGTAACAATAGTAATAAGAATAATAATAACAGTTATAGCGATAATAATAATAGTAACAAGAATAATAATAACAGTTATAGCGATAATAATAATAATAATAAGGATAATAATAATAGTTATAAGGATAAAGACAAAAGTAATAGGGATAGTAACAATAGAATAAGCATAATAATAACAGTTATAGCGATAATAATAATAGTAATAAGAATAATAATAACAGTTATTAGCGATAATAATAATAGTTATAAGGATAAAGACAAGAGTAATACGGATAGTAACAATAGAATAAGGATAATAATAACAGTTATAGCTATAATAATAATAGTAATAACAATAATAATAACCGTTATAGCGATAATAATAATAGTAATAAGGATTAATAATAATAGTTATATGGATAAAGACAAGAGGAATACGGATAATAATTATAGTAATAAGAATAACAATAACAGTTATTAGCGATAATAATAATAGTTATAAGGATAAAGACAAGAGTAATACGGATAGTAACAATAGAATAAGGATAATAATAACAGTTATAGCGATAATAATAGTAGTAATAACAATAATAATAACAGTTGTAGCGATAATAATAATAGTAAAAAGGATTAATAATAATAGTTATATGGATAAAGACAGAGTAATACGGATAGTAACAATAGTAGTAAGAATAATAATAACAGTTAAAGCGATAATAATAATAGTAACAAGAATAATAATAACAGTTATAGCGATAATAATAATAATAATAAGGATAATAATAATAGTTATAAGGATAAAGACAAAAGTAATAGGGATAGTAACAATAGAATAAGCATAATAATAACAGTTATAGCGATAATAATAATAGTAATAAGAATAATAATAACAGTTATTAGCGATAATAATAATAGTTATAAGGATAAAGACAAGAGTAATACGGATAGTAACAATAGAATAAGGATAATAATAACAGTTATAGCTATAATAATAATAGTAATAACAATAATAATAACCGTTATAGCGATAATAATAATAGTAATAAGGATTAATAATAATAGTTATATGGATAAAGACAAGAGGAATACGGATAATAATTATAGTAATAAGAATAACAATAACAGTTATTAGCGATAATAATAATAGTTATAAGGATAAAGACAAGAGTAATACGGATAGTAACAATAGAATAAGGATAATAATAACAGTTATAGCGATAATAATAGTAGTAATAACAATAATAATAACAGTTGTAGCGATAATAATAATAGTAAAAAGGATTAATAATAATAGTTATATGGATAAAGACAGAGTAATACGGATAGTAACAATAGTAGTAAGAATAATAATAACAGTTAAAGCGATAATAATAATAGTAACAAGAATAATAGTAACAGTTATAGCGATAATAATAATAGTATTAAGGATAAAGGCAAGAGTAATACGGACAGTAATAATAGTAACATGAATAATAATAACAGTTATAGCGATAATAGTAATAGTAATAAGGATAATAATAATAGTTATAAGGATAAAGACAAGAGTAATACGGATAGTAACAATAGAATAAGGATAATAATAACAGTTATAGCGATAATAATAGTAGTAATAACAATAATAATAACAGTTGTAGCGATAATAATAATAGTAAAAAGGATTAATAATAATAGTTATATGGATAAAGACAGAGTAATACGGATAGTAACAATAGTAGTAAGAATAATAATAACAGTTAAAGCGATAATAATAATAGTAACAAGAATAATAATAACAGTTATAGCGATAATAATAATAGTAATAAGGATAATAATAATAGTTATAAGGATAAAGACAAGAGTAATAGGAATAGTAACAATAGAATAAGCATAATAATAACAGTTATAGCGATAATAATAATAGTAATAAGGATAATAATAACAGTTATAGCGATAATAATAATAGTATTAAGGATAATAATAACAGTTATAGCGATAATAATAATAGTTATAAGGAGAAAGACAAGAGGTATAGGGATAATAATAATAGTAACAAGAATAATAATAACAGTTATAGCGATAATAATAATAGTATTAAGGATAAAGGCAAGAGTAATACGGACAGTAATAATAGTAACATGAATAATAATAACAGTTATAGCGATAATAGTAATAGTAATAAGGATAATAATAATAGTTATAAGGATATAGACAAGAGTAATAGGGATAGTAACAATAGAATAAGCATAATAATAACAGTTATAGCGATAATAATAAAAGTATAAAGGATAATAATAACAGTTATAGCGATAATAATAATAGTTATAAGGAGAAAGACAAGAGGAATAGGGATAATAATAATAGTAACAAGAATAATAATAACAGTTATAGCGATAATAATAATAGTATTAAGGATAATAATAACAGTTATAGCGATAATAATAATAGTAATAAGGATAAAGACAAGGGTAGTAGGGATAATAATAATAGTAATAAGAATAATAATAACAGTTATAGCGGTAATAATAACAGTAGGAATGATAATAAGAGCAGTTATAGAGATAATAATAATAGTAATAACAATAATAATAACAGTTATATCTATAATAATAATAGTAAGAAGGATTAATAATAATAGTTATAAGGGGAAAGACAAGAGGAATAGGGATAATAAAAATAGTAACAAGAATAATAACAACAGTTATAGCGATAATAATAATAATAATAAGGATAATAATAATAGTTATAAGGAGAAAGACAAGAGGAATAGGGATAATAATAATAGTAACAGGAATAATAATAACAGTTATAGCGATAATAATAATAGTATTAAGGATAATAATAATAGTTATAGCGATAATAATAATAGTAATAAGATTAATAGTAACAGTTATAGCGATAATAATAATAGTTATAAGGATAAAGACAAGAGTAATAGGGTTAGTAACAATAGAATAAGCATAATAATAACAGTTATAGCGATAATAATAATAGTAATAAGAATAATAATAACAGTTATAGCGATAATAATAATAGTTATAAGGATAAAGGCAAGAGTAATACGGACAGTAATAATAGTAACAAGAATAATAATAACAGTTATAGGGATAATAATAATAGTATTAAGCATAATAATAACAGTTTTTAGCGATAATAATAATAGTTATAAGGATAAAGACAAGAGTAATACGGATAGTAACAATAGAATAAGGATAGTAATAACAGTTATAGCGATAATAATAATAGTAATAACAATAATAATAACAGTTATAGCGATAATAATAATAGTAACAAGGATTAATAATCATACTTATATGGATAAAGACAAGAGTAATACGGATAGTAACAATAGTAATAAGAATAATAATAACAGTTATAGCGATAATAATAATGGTAATAAGGATAATAATAACAGTTATAGCGATAATAATAATAATAAGGATAATAATAATAGTTATAAGGAGAAAGACAAGAGGAAAAGGGATAATAATAATAGTAACAAGAATAATAGTAACAGTTATAGCGATAATAATAATAATAATAAGGATAATAATAATAGTTATAAGGAGAAAGACAAGAGGAATAGGGATAGTAACAATAGTAATAAGTATAATAGTAACAGTTATAGCGATAATAATAACAGTAGGAATGATAATAAGAGCAGTTATAGCGATAATAATAATAATAATAAGGATAATAATAATAGTTATATCTATAATAATAATAGAAATAAGGATTAATAATAATAGTTATAAGGGGAAAGACAAGAGGAATAGGGATAATAAAAATAGTAACAAGAATAATAACAACAGTTATAGCGATAATAATAATAATAACAAGGATAATAATAATAGTTATAGCGATAATAATAATAGTAATAAGATTAATAGTAACAGTTATAGCGATAATAATAATAGTTATAAGCATAAAGACAAGAGTAATAGGGATAGTAACAATAGAATAAGCATAATAATAACAGTTATAGCGATAATAATAATAGTTATAAGAATAAAGGCAAGAGTAATACGGACAGTAATAATAGTAACAAGAATAATAATAACAGTTATAGGGATAATAATAATAGTATTAAGCATAATAATAGCAGTTATTAGCGATAATAATAATAGTTATAAGGATAAAGACAAGAGTAATACGGATAGTAACAATAGTAATAAGAATAATAATAACAGTTATAGCGATAATAATAATAGTAATAAGGATAATAATAACAGTTATAGCGATAATAATAATAATAATAAGGATAATAATAATAGCTATAAGGAGAAAGACAAGAGGAAAAGGGATAATAATAATAGTAACAAGAATAATAGTAACAGTTATAGCGATAATAATAATAGTAATAACAATAATAATAACAGTTATATCTATAATAATAATAGTAATAAGGATTAATAATAATAGTTATAAGGGGAAAGACAAGAGGAATAGGTATAATAAAAATAGTAACAAGAATAATAACAACAGTTATAGCGATAATAATAATAATAATAAGGATAATAATAATAGTTATAAGGAGAAAGACAAGAGGAATAGGGATAATAATAATAGTAACAGGAATAATAATAACAGTTATAGCGATAATAATAATAGTTATAAGAGTAAAGGCAAGAGTAATACGGACAGTAATAATAGTAACAAGAATAATAATAACAGTTATAGGGATAATAATAATAGTATTAAGCATAATAATAGCAGTTATTAGCGATAATAATAATAGTTATAAGGATAAAGACAAGAGTAATACGGATAGTAACAATAGTAATAAGAATAATAATAACAGTTATAGCGATAATAATAATAGTAACAAGAATAATAATAACAGTTATAGCGATAATAATAATAATAATAAGGATAATAATAATAGTTATAAGGATAAAGACAAGAGTAATAGGGATAGTAACAATAGAATAAGCATAATAATAACAGTTATAGCGATAATAATAATAGTAATAACAATAATAATAACAGTTATTAGCGATAACAATAATAGTTATAAGGATAAAGACAAGAGTAATACGGATAGTAACAATAGAATAAGGATAATAATAACAGTTATAGCGATAATAATAATAGTAATAACAATAATAATAACCGTTATAGCGATAATAATAATAGTAATAAGGATTAATAATAATAGTTATATGGATAAAGACAAGAGGAATAGGGATATTAATAATAGTAACAAGAATAATAGTAACAGTTATAGCGATAATAATAATAATAATAAGGATAATAATAATAGTTATAAGGAGAAAGACAAGAGTAATAGAGATAGTAACAATAGAATAGGCATAATAATAACAGTTATAGCGATAATAATAATAGTAATAACAATAATAATAACAGTTGTAGCGATAATAATAATAGTAATAAGGATAATAATAATAGTTATAAGGATAACGACAAGGGCAATAGGGATAATAATAATAGTAATAAGAATAACAATAACAGTCATTAGCGATAATAATAATAGTTATAAGGATAAAGACAAGAGTAATACGGATAGTAACAATAGAATAAGGATAATAATAACAGTTATAGCGATAATAATAGTAGTAATAACAATAATAATAACAGTTGTAGCGATAATAATAATAGTAAAAAGGATTAATAATAATAGTTATATGGATAAAGACAAGAGTAATACGGATAGTAACAATAGTAATAAGAATAATAATAACAGTTATAGCGATAATAATAATAGTAACAAGAATAATAATAACAGTTATAGCGATAATAATAATAATAATAAGGATAATAATGATAGTTATAAGGATAAAGACAAGAGTAATAGGGATAGTAACAATAGAATAAGCATAATAATAACAGTTATAGCGATAATAATAATAGTAATAACAATAATAATAACAGTTATTAGCGATAATAATAATAGTTATAAGGATAAAGACAAGAGTAATACGGATAGTAACAATAGAATAAGGATAATAATAACAGTTATAGCGATAATAATAATAGTAATAACAATAATAATAACCGTTATAGCGATAATAATAATAGTAATAAGGATTAATAATAATAGTTATATGGATAAAGACAAGAGGAATAGGGATAACAATAATAGTAACAAGAATAATAGTAACAGTTATAGCGATAATAATAATAATAATAAGGATAATAATAATAGTTATAAGGAGAAAGACAAGAGTAATAGAGATAGTAACAATAGAATAGGCATAATAATAACAGTTATAGCGATAATAATAATAGTAATAACAATAATAATAACAGTTGTAGCGATAATAATAATAGTAATAATAATAATAATAATAGTTATAAGGATAACGACAAGGGCAATAGGGATAATAATAATAGTAATAAGAATAACAATAACAGTTATTAGCGATAATAATAATAGTTATAAGGATAAAGACAAGAGTGATACGGATAGTAACAATAGAATAAGGATAATAATAACAGTTATAGCGATAATAATAGTAGGAATAACAATAATAATAACAGTTGTAGCGGTAATAATAATAGTAAAAAGGATTAATAATAATAGTTATATGGATAAAGACAAGAGTAATAGGGATAGTAACAATAGAATAAGCATAATAATAACAGTTATAGCGATAATAATAATAGTAATAACAATAATATTAACAGTTATAGCGATAATAATAATAGTAATAAGGATTAATAATCATAGTTATATGGATAAAGACAAGAGTAATACGGAAAGTAACAATAGTAATAAGAATAATAATAACAAGTATAGCGATAATAATAATAGTATTAAGGTTAATAATAACAGTTATAGCGATAATAATAATAGTAATAAGGATAAAGACAAGGGTAGTGGGGATAATAATAATAGTAATAAGAATAATAATAACAGTTATAGCGATAATAATAATAGTCATAAGGATAATGATAATAGTTATAAGGATAAAGACAAGAGGAATAGGGATAATAATAATAGTAACAAGAATAATAATAACAGTTATAGCGGTAATAATAATAGTACTAAGGATAAAGGCAAGACTAATACGGACAGAAATAATAGTAACAAGAATAATAATAACAGTTATAGCGATAATAATAATAGTATTAAGGATAATAATAACAGTTATAGCGATAATAATAATAGTAATAAGGATAATAATAATAGTTATAAGGATAAAAACAAGGGGAATAGGGATAATAATAATAGTAATAAGAATAATAATAACAGTTGTAGCGATAATAATAATACTTATAAGGATAAAGACAAGAGTAATACGGATAGTAACAATAGTAATAAGAATAATAATAACAGTTATAGCGAGAATAATAATAGTAACAAGAATAATAATAACAGTTATAGCGATAATAATAATAATAATAAGGATAATAGTAATAGTTATAAGGATAAAGACAAGAGTAATAGGGATAGTAACAATAGAATAAGCATAATAATAACAGTTATAGCGATAATAATAATAATCATAAGGATAATATTACTAGTTATAAGGATAAATACAAGAGGAATAGGGATAATAGTAATAGTAATAAGAATAATAATAACAGTTATAGCGATAATAATAATAGTATTAAGGATAATAATCACAGTTATAGCGATAATAATAATAGTAATAAGGATAATAATAATAGTTATAAGGATAAAGACAAGAGGAATAGGTATAATATAATAGCAACAAGAATAATAATAACAGTTATAGCGATAATAATAATAGTAATAAGGATAATAATAATAGTTATAAGGATAAAGACAAGAGTAATAGGGATAGTAACAATAGAATAAGGATAATAATAACAGTTTTAGCGATAATAATAATAGTATTAAGGAGAAAGACAAGAGGAATAGGGATAATAATAATAGTAACAAGAATAATAACAACAGTTATAGCGATAATAATAATAGTAACAAGAATAATAATAACAGTTATAGCGATAATAATAATAGTCATAAGGATAATGATAATAGTTATAAGGATAAAGACAAGAGTAATAGGGATAGTAACAATAGAATAAGCATAATAATAACAGTTATAGCGATAATAATAATAGTAATAAGGATAATAATAACAGTTATAGCGATAATAATAATAATCATAAGGATAATATTAATAGTTATAAGGATAAATACAAGAGGAATATGGATAATAGTAATAGTAATAAGAATAATAATAACAGTTATAGCGATAATAAAAATAATAATAAGGATAATAATAATAGTTATAAGGAGAAAGACAAGAGGAATAGGGATAATAATAATAGTAACAAGAATAATAGTAACAGTTATAGCGATAATAATAATAATAATAAGGATAATAATAATAGTTATAAGGATAAAGACAAGAGGAATACGGATAATAGTATTAGTAATAAGAATAATAACAGTTATAGCGATAATAATAATAGTACTAAGGATAAAGGCAAGAGTAATACGGACAGTAATAATAGTAACAAGAATAATAATAATAACAGTTATAGCGATAATAATAATAGTCATGAGGATAATGATAATAGTTATAAGGATAAAGACAAGAGGAATAGGGATAATAATAATAGTAACAAGAATAATAATAACAGTTATAGCGGTAATAATAATAGTACTAAGGATAAAGGCAAGACTAATACGGACAGTAATAATAGTAACAAGAATAATAATAACAGTAATAGCGATAATAATAATAGTATTAAGGATAATAATAATAGTTATAAGGATAAAGACAAGGGGAATAGGGATAATAATAATAGTAATAAGAATAATAATAACAGTTGTAGCGATAATAATAATACTTATAAGGATAAAGACAAGAGTAATACGGATAGTAATAATAGTAACAAGAATAATAATAACAGTAATAGCGATAATAATAATAGTATTAAGGATAATAATAACAGTTATAGCGATAATAATAATAGTAATAAGGATAAAGACAAGGGTAGTAGGGATAATAATAATAGTAATAAGAATAATAATAACAGTTATAGCGGTAATAATAACAGTAGGAATGATAATAAGAGCAGTTATAGAGATAATAATAATAGTAATAACAATAATAATAACAGTTATATCTATAATAATAATAGTAATAAGGATTAATAATAATAGTTATAAGGGGAAAGACAAGAGTAATAGGGATAATAAAAATAGTAACAAGAATAATAACAACAGTTATAGCGATAATAATAATAATAATAAGGATAATAATAATAGTTATAAGGAGAAAGACAAGAGGAATAGGGATAATAATAATAGTAACAGGAATAATAATAACAGTTATAGCGATAATAATAATAGTATTAAGGATAAAGGCAAGAGCAATAAGGACAGTCATAATAGTAACAAGAATAATAATAACAGTTATAGCGATAATAATAATAGTAATAAGGATTAATAATAATAGTTATATGGATAAAGACAAGAGGAATACGGATAATAATTATAGTAATAAGAATAACAATAACAGTTATTAGCGATAATAATAATAGTTATAAGGATAAAGACAAGAGTAATACGGATAGTAACAATAGAATAAGGATAATAATAACAGTTATAGCGATAATAATAGTAGTAATAACAATAATAATAACAGTTGTAGCGATAATAATAATAGTAAAAAGGATTAATAATAATAGTTATATGGATAAAGACAGAGTAATACGGATAGTAACAATAGTAGTAAGAATAATAATAACAGTTAAAGCGATAATAATAATAGTAATAAGAATAATAATAACAGTTGTAGCGATAATAATAATACTTATAAGGATAAAGACAAGAGTAATACGGATAGTAATAATAGTAACAAGAATAATAATAACAGTAATAGCGATAATAATAATAGTATTAAGGATAATAATAACAGTTATAGCGATAATAATAATAGTAATAAGGATAAAGACAAGGGTAGTAGGGATAATAATAATAGTAATAAGAATAATAATAACAGTTATAGCGGTAATAATAACAGTAGGAATGATAATAAGAGCAGTTATAGAGATAATAATAATAGTAATAACAATAATAATAACAGTTATATCTATAATAATAATAGTAATAAGGATTAATAATAATAGTTATAAGGGGAAAGACAAGAGTAATAGGGATAATAAAAATAGTAACAAGAATAATAACAACAGTTATAGCGATAATAATAATAATAATAAGGATAATAATAATAGTTATAAGGAGAAAGACAAGAGGAATAGGGATAATAATAATAGTAACAGGAATAATAATAACAGTTATAGCGATAATAATAATAGTATTAAGGATAAAGGCAAGAGCAATAAGGACAGTCATAATAGTAACAAGAATAATAATAACAGTTATAGCGATAATAATAATAGTAATAACAATAATATTAACAGTTATAGCGATAATAATAATAGTAATAAGGATTAATAATCATAGTTATATGGATAAAGACAAGAGTAATACGGAAAGTAACAATAGTAATAAGAATAATAATAACAGTTATAGCGATAATAATAATAGTATTAAGGTTAATAATAACAGTTATAGCGATAATAATAATAGTAATAAGGATAAAGACAAGGGTCGTGGGGATAATAATAATAGTAATAAGAATAATAATAACAGTTATAGCGATAATAATAACAGTAATAAGGATAATAATAATAGTTATAAGGAGAAAGACAAGAGGAATAGGGATAATAATAATAGTAGCAAGAATAATAATAACAGTTATAGCGATAATAATAATAGTACTAAGGATAAAGGCAAGAGTAATACGGACAGTAATAATAGTAACAAGAATAATAATGACAGATATAGCGATAATAATAATATTATTAAGGATAATAATAACAGTTATAGCGATAATAATAATAGTCATAAGGATAATGATAATAGTTATAAGGATAAAGACAAGAGTAATAGTGATAGTAACAATAGAATAAGCATAATAATAACAGTTATAGCGATAATAATAATAGTAAT
Organism: Megachile ligniseca; assembly: GCA_945859555.1. Classification (NCBI taxonomy): domain Eukaryota; kingdom Metazoa; phylum Arthropoda; class Insecta; order Hymenoptera; family Megachilidae; genus Megachile; species Megachile ligniseca. The sequence goes on from CAMAOC010000337.1 coordinate 24,966, forward strand.
AAGGATAATAATAACAGTTATAGCGATAATAATAATAATCATAAGGATAATATTAATAGTTATAAGGATAAATACAAGAGGAATAGGGATAATAGTAATAGTAAAAGAATAATAATAACAGTTATAGCGATAATAATAATAGTACTAAGGATAAAGGCAAGAGTAATACGGACAGTAATAATAGTAACAAGAATAATAATAATAACAGTTATAGCGATAATAATAATAGTCATAAGGATAATGATAATAGTTATAAGGATAAAGACAAGAGGAATAGGGATAATAATAATAGTAACAAGAATAATAATAACAGTTATAGCGGTAATAATAATAGTACTAAGGATAAAGGCAAGACTAATACGGACAGAAATAATAGTAACAAGAATAATAATAACAGTTATAGCGATAATAATAATAGTATTAAGGATAATAATAACAGTTATAGCGATAATAATAATAGTAATAAGGATAATAATAATAGTTATAAGGATAAAAACAAGGGGAATAGGGATAATAATAATAGTAATAAGAATAATAATAACAGTTGTAGCGATAATAATAATACTTATAAGGATAAAGACAAGAGTAATACGGATAGTAACAATAGTAATAAGAATAATAATAACAGTTATAGCGAGAATAATAATAGTAACAAGAATAATAATAACAGTTATAGCGATAATAATAATAATAATAAGGATAATAGTAATAGTTATAAGGATAAAGACAAGAGTAATAGGGATAGTAACAATAGAATAAGCATAATAATAACAGTTATAGCGATAATAATAATAATCATAAGGATAATATTACTAGTTATAAGGATAAATACAAGAGGAATAGGGATAATAGTAATAGTAATAAGAATAATAATAACAGTTATAGCGATAATAATAATAGTATTAAGGATAATAATCACAGTTATAGCGATAATAATAATAGTAATAAGGATAATAATAATAGTTATAAGGATAAAGACAAGAGGAATAGGTATAATATAATAGCAACAAGAATAATAATAACAGTTATAGCGATAATAATAATAGTAATAAGGATAATAATAATAGTTATAAGGATAAAGACAAGAGTAATAGGGATAGTAACAATAGAATAAGGATAATAATAACAGTTTTAGCGATAATAATAATAGTATTAAGGAGAAAGACAAGAGGAATAGGGATAATAATAATAGTAACAAGAATAATAACAACAGTTATAGCGATAATAATAATAGTAACAAGAATAATAATAACAGTTATAGCGATAATAATAATAGTCATAAGGATAATGATAATAGTTATAAGGATAAAGACAAGAGTAATAGGGATAGTAACAATAGAATAAGCATAATAATAACAGTTATAGCGATAATAATAATAGTAATAAGGATAATAATAACAGTTATAGCGATAATAATAATAATCATAAGGATAATATTAATAGTTATAAGGATAAATACAAGAGGAATATGGATAATAGTAATAGTAATAAGAATAATAATAACAGTTATAGCGATAATAAAAATAATAATAAGGATAATAATAATAGTTATAAGGAGAAAGACAAGAGGAATAGGGATAATAATAATAGTAACAAGAATAATAGTAACAGTTATAGCGATAATAATAATAATAATAAGGATAATAATAATAGTTATAAGGATAAAGACAAGAGGAATACGGATAATAGTATTAGTAATAAGAATAATAACAGTTATAGCGATAATAATAATAGTACTAAGGATAAAGGCAAGAGTAATACGGACAGTAATAATAGTAACAAGAATAATAATAATAACAGTTATAGCGATAATAATAATAGTCATGAGGATAATGATAATAGTTATAAGGATAAAGACAAGAGGAATAGGGATAATAATAATAGTAACAAGAATAATAATAACAGTTATAGCGGTAATAATAATAGTACTAAGGATAAAGGCAAGACTAATACGGACAGTAATAATAGTAACAAGAATAATAATAACAGTAATAGCGATAATAATAATAGTATTAAGGATAATAATAATAGTTATAAGGATAAAGACAAGGGGAATAGGGATAATAATAATAGTAATAAGAATAATAATAACAGTTGTAGCGATAATAATAATACTTATAAGGATAAAGACAAGAGTAATACGGATAGTAATAATAGTAACAAGAATAATAATAACAGTAATAGCGATAATAATAATAGTATTAAGGATAATAATAACAGTTATAACGATAATAATAATAATCATAAGGATAATATTAATAGTTATAAGGAGAAAGACAAGAGGAATAGGGATAATAATAATAGTAACAAGAATAATAACAACAGTTATAGCGATAATAATAATAATAATAAGGATAATAATAATAGTTATAAGGAGAAAGACAAGAGGAATAGGGATAATAATAATAGTAGCAAGAATAATAATAACAGTTATAGCGATAATAATAATAGTACTAAGGATAAAGGCAAGAGTAATACGGACAGTAATAATAGTAACAAGAATAATAATGACAGATATAGCGATAATAATAATATTATTAAGGATAATAATAACAGTTATAGCGATAATAATAATAGTCATAAGGATAATGATAATAGTTATAAGGATAAAGACAAGAGTAATAGTGATAGTAACAATAGAATAAGCATAATAATAACAGTTATAGCGATAATAATAATAGTAATAAGGATAATAATAACAGTTATAGCGATAATAATAATAATCATAAGGATAATATTAATAGTTATAAGGATAAATACAAGAGGAATAGGGATAATAGTAATAGTAAAAGAATAATAATAACAGTTATAGCGATAATAATAATAGTACTAAGGATAAAGGCAAGAGTAATACGGACAGTAATAATAGTAACAAGAATAATAATAATAACAGTTATAGCGATAATAATAATAGTCATAAGGATAATGATAATAGTTATAAGGATAAAGACAAGAGGAATAGGGATAATAATAATAGTAACAAGAATAATAATAACAGTTATAGCGGTAATAATAATAGTACTAAGGATAAAGGCAAGACTAATACGGACAGAAATAATAGTAACAAGAATAATAATAACAGTTATAGCGATAATAATAATAGTATTAAGGATAATAATAACAGTTATAGCGATAATAATAATAGTAATAAGGATAATAATAATAGTTATAAGGATAAAGACAAGGGGAATAGGGATAATAATAATAGTAATAAGAATAATAATAACAGTTGTAGCGATAATAATAATACTTATAAGGATAAAGACAAGAGTAATACGGATAGTAACAATAGTAATAAGAATAATAATAACAGTTATAGCGAGAATAATAATAGTAACAAGAATAATAATAACAGTTATAGCGATAATAATAATAGTAATAAGGATAATAATAATAGTTATAAGGATAAAGACAAGAGTAATAGGGATAGTAACAATAGAATAAGGATAATAATAACAGTTTTAGCGATAATAATAATAGTATTAAGGAGAAAGACAAGAGGAATAGGGATAATAATAATAGTAACAAGAATAATAACAACAGTTATAGCGATAATAATAATAGTAACAAGAATAATAATAACAGTTATAGCGATAATAATAATAGTCATAAGGATAATGATAATAGTTATAAGGATAAAGACAAGAGTAATAGGGATAGTAACAATAGAATAAGCATAATAATAACAGTTATAGCGATAATAATAATAGTAATAAGGATAATAATAACAGTTATAGCGATAATAATAATAATCATAAGGATAATATTAATAGTTATAAGGATAAATACAAGAGGAATAGGGATAATAGTAATAGTAATAAGAATAATAATAACAGTTATAGCGATAATAAAAATAATAATAAGGATAATAATAATAGTTATAAGGAGAAAGACAAGAGGAATAGGGATAATAATAATAGTAACAAGAATAATAGTAACAGTTATAGCGATAATAATAATAATAATAAGGATAATAATAATAATAATAATAATAAGGATAATAATAATAATAATAATAATAAGGATAATAATAATAGTTATAAGGATAAAGACAAGAGGAATACGGATAATAGTAATAGTAATAAGAATAATAACAGTTATAGCGATAATAATAATAGTACTAAGGATAAAGGCAAGAGTAATACGGACAGTAATAATAGTAACAAGAATAATAATAATAACAGTTATAGCGATAATAATAATAGTCATAAGGATAATGATAATAGTTATAAGGATAAAGACAAGAGGAATAGGGATAATAATAATAGTAACAAGAATAATAATAACAGTTATGGCGGTAATAATAATAGTACTAAGGATAAAGGCAAGACTAATACGGACAGTAATAATAGTAACAAGAATAATAATAACTGTAATAGCGATAATAATAATAGTATTAAGGATAATAATAATAGTTATAAGGATAAAGACAAGGGGAATAGGGATAATAATAATAGTAATAAGAATAATAATAACAGTTGTAGCGATAATAATAATACTTATAAGGATAAAGACAAGAGTAATACGGACAGTAATAATAGTAACAAGAATAATAATAACAGTAATAGCGATAATAATAATAGTATTAAGGATAATAATAACAGTTATGGCGATAATAATAATAGTAATAAGAATAATAATAACAGTTATAGCGATAATAATAATAGTAATCAGGATAATAATAACAGTTATAACGATAATAATAATAATCATAAGGATAATATTAATAGTTATAAGGATAAATACAAGAGGAATAGGGATAATAGTAATAGTAATAAGAATAATAATAACAGTTATAGCGATAATAATAATAGTAATAAGGATAATAATAATAGTTATAAGGATAAAGACAAGAGGAATAGGTATAATATAATAGCAACAAGAATAATAATAACAGTTATAGCGATAATAATAATAGTATTAAGGATAAAGGCAAGAGTAATACGGACAGTAATAATAGTAACAAGAATAATAATAACAGTTATAGCGATAATAATAATAGTAATAAGGATAATAATAATAGTACTAAGGATAAAGGCAAGAGTAATACGGACAGTAATAATAGTAACAAGAATAATAATAATAACAGTTATAGCGATAATAATAATAGTCATAAGGATAATGATAATAGTTATAAGGATAAAGACAAGAGGAATAGGGATAATAATAATAGTAACAAGAATAATAATAACAGTTATAGCCGTAATAATAATAGTACTAAGGATAAAGGCAAGACTAATACGGACAGTAATAATAGTAACAAGAATAATAATAACAGTTATAGCGATAATAATAATAGTATTAAGGATAATAATAATAGTTATAAGGATAAAGACAAGGGGAATAGGGATAATAATAATAGTAATAAGAATAATAATAACAGTTGTAGCGATAATAATAATACTTATAAGGATAAAGACAAGAGTAATACGGATAGTAACAATAGTAATAAGAATAATAATAACAGTTATAGCGATAATAATAATAGTAACAAGAATAATAATAACAGTTATAGCGATAATAATAATAATAATAAGGATAATAGTAATAGTTATAAGGAGAAAGACAAGAGGAGTAGGGATAGTAACAATAGAATAACCATAATAATAACAGTTATAGCGATAATAATAATAGTATTAAGGATAATAATAACAGTTATAGCGATACTGATAATAGTAATAAGGATAATAATAATAGTTATAAGGATAAAGACAAGGGCAATAGGGATAATAATAATAGTAATAAGAATAATAATAACAATTATTAGCGATAATAATAATAGTTATAAGAATAAAGACAAGAGTAATAAGGATAGTAACAATAGAATAAGGATAATAATAACAGTTATAACAATAATAATAATAGAAATAACAATAATAATAACAGTTATAGCGAGAATAATAATAGTAATAAGGATTAATAGTAATAGTTATAGCGATAATAATAATAGTATTAAGGATAATAATAACAGCTATAGCGATAATAATATAGTTATAAGGAGAAAGACAAGAGGAATAGGGATAATAATAATAGTAACAAGAATAATAATAACAGTTATAGCGATAATAATAATAGTAATAAGGATAATACTAACAGTTATAACGATAATAATAATAATCATAAGGATAATATTAATAGTTATAAGGAGAAAGACAAGAGGAATAGGGATAATAATAATACTAACAAGAATAATAACAACAGTTATAGCGATAATAATAATAATAATAAGGATAATAATAATAATAATAATAATAAGGATAATAATAATAGTTATAAGGATAAAGACAAGAGGAATACGGATAATAGTAATAGTAATAAGAATAATAACAGTTATAGCGATAATAATAATAGTACTAAGGATAAAGGCAAGAGTAATACGGACAGTAATAATAGTAACAAGAATAATAATAATAACAGTTATAGCGATAATAATAATAGTCATAAGGATAATGATAATAGTTATAAGGATAAAGACAAGAGGAATAGGGATAATAATAATAGTAACAAGAATAATAATAACAGTTATAGCGGTAATAATAATAGTACTAAGGATAAAGGCAAGACTAATACGGACAGTAATAATAGTAACAAGAATAATAATAACAGTAATAGCGATAATAATAATAGTAATAAGGATAATAATAATAGTAATAAGGATAATAATAATAGTAATAAGAATAATAATAATAGTTATTAGCGATAATAATAATTGTAATAAGGATAATAATAACAGTTATAGCGATAATAATAATAATAATAAGGATAATAATAATAATAATAATAATAAGGATAATAATAATAGTTATAAGGATAAAGACAAGAGGATTACGGATAATAGTAAAAGTAATAAGAATAATAACAGTTATAGCGATAATAATAATAGTATTAAGGATAATAATAATAGTAATAAGGATAATAATAATAGTAATAAGAATAATAATAACAGTTATTAGCGATAATAATAATAGTTATAAGGATTAAGACAAGAGTAATACGGATAGTAACAATAGAATAAGGATAATAATAACAGTTTTAGCGATAATAATAATAGTATTAAGGAGAAAGACAAGAGGAATAGGGATAATAATAATAGTAACAAGAATAATAACAACAGTTATAGCGATAATAATAATAGTAACAAGAATAATAATAACAGTTATAGCGATAATAATAATAGTCATAAGGATAATGATAATAGTTATAAGGATAAAGACAAGAGTAATAGGGATAGTAACAATAGAATAAGCATAATAATAACAGTTATAGCGATAATAATAATAGTAATAAGGATAATAATAACAGTTATAGCGATAATAATAATAATCATAAGGATAATGTTAATAGTTATAAGGATAAATACAAGAGGAATAGGGATAATAGTAATAGCAATAAGAATAATAATAACAGTTATAGCGATAATAAAAATAATAATAAGGATAATAATAATAGTTATAAGGAGAAAGACAAGAGGAATAGGGATAATAATAATAGTAACAAGAATAATAGTAACAGTTATAGCGATAATAATAATAATAATAAGGATAATAATAATAATAATAATAATAAGGATAATAAAAATAGTTATAAGGATAAAGACAAGAGGAATACGGATAATAGTAATAGTAATAAGAATAATAACAGTTATAGCGATAATAATAATAGTACTAAGGATAAAGGCAAGAGTAATACGGACAGTAATAATAGTAACAAGAATAATAATAATAACAGTTATAGCGATAATAATAATAGTCATAAGGATAATGATAATAGTTATAAGGATAAAGACAAGAGGAATAGGGATAATAATAATAGTAACAAGAATAATAATAACAGTTGTAGCGATAATAATAATACTTATAAGGATAAAGACAAGAGTAATACGGATAGTAACAATAGTAATAAGAATAATAATAACAGTTATAGCGAGAATAATAATAGTAACAAGAATAATAATAACAGTTATAGCGATAATAATAATAGTAATAAGGATAATAATAATAGTTATAAGGATAAAGACAAGAGTAATAGGGATAGTAACAATAGAATAAGGATAATAATAACAGTTTTAGCGATAATAATAATAGTATTAAGGAGAAAGACAAGAGGAATAGGGATAATAATAATAGTAACAAGAATAATAACAACAGTTATAGCGATAATAATAATAGTAACAAGAATAATAATAACAGTTATAGCGATAATAATAATAGTCATAAGGATAATGATAATAGTTATAAGGATAAAGACAAGAGTAATAGGGATAGTAACAATAGAATAAGCATAATAATAACAGTTATAGCGATAATAATAATAGTAATAAGGATAATAATAACAGTTATAGCGATAATAATAATAATCATAAGGATAATATTAATAGTTATAAGGATAAATACAAGAGGAATATGGATAATAGTAATAGTAATAAGAATAATAATAACAGTTATAGCGATAATAAAAATAATAATAAGGATAATAATAATAGTTATAAGGAGAAAGACAAGAGGAATAGGGATAATAATAATAGTAACAAGAATAATAGTAACAGTTATAGCGATAATAATAATAATAATAAGGATAATAATAATAATAATAATAATAAGGATAATAATAATAGTTATAAGGATAAAGACAAGAGGATTACGGATAATAGTAAAAGTAATAAGAATAATAACAGTTATAGCGATAATAATAATAGTATTAAGGATAATAATAATAGTAATAAGGATAATAATAATAGTAATAAGAATAATAATAACAGTTATTAGCGATAATAATAATAGTTATAAGGATTAAGACAAGAGTAATACGGATAGTAACAATAGAATAAGGATAATAATAACAGTTTTAGCGATAATAATAATAGTATTAAGGAGAAAGACAAGAGGAATAGGGATAATAATAATAGTAACAAGAATAATAACAACAGTTATAGCGATAATAATAATAGTAACAAGAATAATAATAACAGTTATAGCGATAATAATAATAGTCATAAGGATAATGATAATAGTTATAAGGATAAAGACAAGAGTAATAGGGATAGTAACAATAGAATAAGCATAATAATAACAGTTATAGCGATAATAATAATAGTAATAAGGATAATAATAACAGTTATAGCGATAATAATAATAATCATAAGGATAATGTTAATAGTTATAAGGATAAATACAAGAGGAATAGGGATAATAGTAATAGCAATAAGAATAATAATAACAGTTATAGCGATAATAAAAATAATAATAAGGATAATAATAATAGTTATAAGGAGAAAGACAAGAGGAATAGGGATAATAATAATAGTAACAAGAATAATAGTAACAGTTATAGCGATAATAATAATAATAATAAGGATAATAATAATAATAATAATAATAAGGATAATAAAAATAGTTATAAGGATAAAGACAAGAGGAATACGGATAATAGTAATAGTAATAAGAATAATAACAGTTATAGCGATAATAATAATAGTACTAAGGATAAAGGCAAGAGTAATACGGACAGTAATAATAGTAACAAGAATAATAATAATAACAGTTATAGCGATAATAATAATAGTCATAAGGATAATGATAATAGTTATAAGGATAAAGACAAGAGGAATAGGGATAATAATAATAGTAACAAGAATAATAATAACAGTTGTAGCGATAATAATAATACTTATAAGGATAAAGACAAGAGTAATACGGATAGTAACAATAGTAATAAGAATAATAATAACAGTTATAGCGAGAATAATAATAGTAACAAGAATAATAATAACAGTTATAGCGATAATAATAATAGTAATAAGGATAATAATAATAGTTATAAGGATAAAGACAAGAGTAATAGGGATAGTAACAATAGAATAAGGATAATAATAACAGTTTTAGCGATAATAATAATAGTATTAAGGAGAAAGACAAGAGGAATAGGGATAATAATAATAGTAACAAGAATAATAACAACAGTTATAGCGATAATAATAATAGTAACAAGAATAATAATAACAGTTATAGCGATAATAATAATAGTCATAAGGATAATGATAATAGTTATAAGGATAAAGACAAGAGTAATAGGGATAGTAACAATAGAATAAGCATAATAATAACAGTTATAGCGATAATAATAATAGTAATAAGGATAATAATAACAGTTATAGCGATAATAATAATAATCATAAGGATAATATTAATAGTTATAAGGATAAATACAAGAGGAATATGGATAATAGTAATAGTAATAAGAATAATAATAACAGTTATAGCGATAATAAAAATAATAATAAGGATAATAATAATAGTTATAAGGAGAAAGACAAGAGGAATAGGGATAATAATAATAGTAACAAGAATAATAGTAACAGTTATAGCGATAATAATAGTAATAATAAGGATAATAATAATAGTTATAAGGATAAAGACAAGAGGAATACGGATAATAGTATTAGTAATAAGAATAATAACAGTTATAGCGATAATAATAATAGTACTAAGGATAAAGGCAAGAGTAATACGGACAGTAATAATAGTAACAAGAATAATAATACTAACAGTTATAGCGATAATAATAATAGTCATGAGGATAATGATAATAGTTATAAGGATAAAGACAAGAGGAATAGGGATAATAATAATAGTAACAAGAATAATAATAACAGTTATAGCGGTAATAATAATAGTACTAAGGATAAAGGCAAGACTAATACGGACAGTAATAATAGTAACAAGAATAATAATAACAGTAATAGCGATAATAATAATAGTATTAAGGATAATAATAATAGTTATAAGGATAAAGACAAGGGGAATAGGGATAATAATAATAGTAATAAGAATAATAATAACAGTTATAGCGATAATAATAATAGTATTAAGGATAATAATCACAGTTATAGCGATAATAATAATAGTAATAAGGATAATAATAATAGTTATAAGGATAAAGACAAGAGGAATAGGTATAATATAATAGCAACAAGAATAATAATAACAGTTATAGCGATAATAATAATAGTAATAAGGATAATAATAATAGTTATAAGGATAAAGACAAGAGTAATAGGGATAGTAACAATAGAATAACCATAATAATAACAGTTATAGCGATAATAATAATAGTATTAAGGATAATAATAACAGTTATAGCGATACTGATAGTAGTGATAAGGATAATAATAATAGTTATAAGGATAAAGACAAGGGCAATAGGGATAATAATAATAGTAATAAGAATAATAATAACTATTATTAGCGATAATAATAATAGTTATAAGGATAAAGACAAGAGTAATAAGGATAGTAACTATAGAATAAGGATAATAATAACAGTTATAACAATAATAATAATAGAAATAACAATAATAATAACAGATATAGCGATAATAATAATAGTAATAAGGATAATAATAATAATAATAATAAGGATAATAATAATAGTTATAAGGATAAAGACAAGAGTAATACGGATAATAGTAATAGTAATAAGAATAATAACAGTTATAGCGATAATAATAATAGTATTAAGGATAATAATAATAGTAATAAGGATAATAATAATAGTAATAAGAATAATAATAATAGTTATTAGCGATAATAATAATAGTAATAAGGATAATAATAACAGTTATAGCGATAATAATAATAATCATAAGGATAATATTAATAGTTATAAGGATAAATACAAGAGGAATAGGGATAATAGTAATAGTAATAAGAATAATAATAACAGTTATAGCGATAATAATAATAATAATAAGGATAATAATAATAGTTATAAGGAGAAAGACAAGAGGAACAGGGATAATAATAATAGTAACAAGAATAATAGTAACAGTTGTAGCGATAATAATAATAATAATAAGGATAATAATAATAGTTATAAGGATAAAGACAAGAGGAATACGGATAATAGTAATAGTAATAAGAATAATAACAGTTATAGCGATAATAATAATAGTAACAAGAATAATAATAACAGTTATAGCGATAATAATAATAATAATAAGGATAATAGTAATAGTTATAAGGAGAAAGACAAGAGGAGTAGGGATAGTAACAATAGAATAAGGATAATAATAACAGTTATAGCGATAATAATAATAGTAATAACAATAATAACAGTTATAGCGATAATAATAATAGTAATAAGGATTAATAATAATAGTTATAGCGATAATAATAATAGTATTAAGGATAATAATAACAGCTATAGCGATAATAATATAGTTATAAGGAGAAAGACAAGAGGAATAGGGATAATAATAATAGTAACAAGAATAATAATAACAGTTATAGCGATAATAATAATAGTCATAAGGATAATGATAATAGTTATAAGGATAAAGACAAGAGTAATAGGGATAGTAACAATAGAATAAGCATAATAATAACAGTTATAGCGATAATAATAATAGTAATAAGGATAATAATAACAGTTATAGCGATAATAATAATAATCATAAGGATAATGTTAATAGTTATAAGGATAAATACAAGAGGAATAGGGATAATAGTAATAGCAATAAGAATAATAATAACAGTTATAGCGATAATAAAAATAATAATAAGGATAATAATAATAGTTATAAGGAGAAAGACAAGAGGAATAGGGATAATAATAATAGTAACAAGAATAATAGTAACAGTTATAGCGATAATAATAATAATAATAAGGATAATAATAATAATAATAATAATAAGGATAATAAAAATAGTTATAAGGATAAAGACAAGAGGAATACGGATAATAGTAATAGTAATAAGAATAATAACAGTTATAGCGATAATAATAATAGTACTAAGGATAAAGGCAAGAGTAATACGGACAGTAATAATAGTAACAAGAATAATAATAATAACAGTTATAGCGATAATAATAATAGTCATAAGGATAATGATAATAGTTATAAGGATAAAGACAAGAGGAATAGGGATAATAATAATAGTAACAAGAATAATAATAACAGTTGTAGCGATAATAATAATACTTATAAGGATAAAGACAAGAGTAATACGGATAGTAACAATAGTAATAAGAATAATAATAACAGTTATAGCGAGAATAATAATAGTAACAAGAATAATAATAACAGTTATAGCGATAATAATAATAGTAATAAGGATAATAATAATAGTTATAAGGATAAAGACAAGAGTAATAGGGATAGTAACAATAGAATAAGGATAATAATAACAGTTTTAGCGATAATAATAATAGTATTAAGGAGAAAGACAAGAGGAATAGGGATAATAATAATAGTAACAAGAATAATAACAACAGTTATAGCGATAATAATAATAGTAACAAGAATAATAATAACAGTTATAGCGATAATAATAATAGTCATAAGGATAATGATAATAGTTATAAGGATAAAGACAAGAGTAATAGGGATAGTAACAATAGAATAAGCATAATAATAACAGTTATAGCGATAATAATAATAGTAATAAGGATAATAATAACAGTTATAGCGATAATAATAATAATCATAAGGATAATATTAATAGTTATAAGGATAAATACAAGAGGAATATGGATAATAGTAATAGTAATAAGAATAATAATAACAGTTATAGCGATAATAAAAATAATAATAAGGATAATAATAATAGTTATAAGGAGAAAGACAAGAGGAATAGGGATAATAATAATAGTAACAAGAATAATAGTAACAGTTATAGCGATAATAATAGTAATAATAAGGATAATAATAATAGTTATAAGGATAAAGACAAGAGGAATACGGATAATAGTATTAGTAATAAGAATAATAACAGTTATAGCGATAATAATAATAGTACTAAGGATAAAGGCAAGAGTAATACGGACAGTAATAATAGTAACAAGAATAATAATACTAACAGTTATAGCGATAATAATAATAGTCATGAGGATAATGATAATAGTTATAAGGATAAAGACAAGAGGAATAGGGATAATAATAATAGTAACAAGAATAATAATAACAGTTATAGCGGTAATAATAATAGTACTAAGGATAAAGGCAAGACTAATACGGACAGTAATAATAGTAACAAGAATAATAATAACAGTAATAGCGATAATAATAATAGTATTAAGGATAATAATAATAGTTATAAGGATAAAGACAAGGGGAATAGGGATAATAATAATAGTAATAAGAATAATAATAACAGTTATAGCGATAATAATAATAGTATTAAGGATAATAATCACAGTTATAGCGATAATAATAATAGTAATAAGGATAATAATAATAGTTATAAGGATAAAGACAAGAGGAATAGGTATAATATAATAGCAACAAGAATAATAATAACAGTTATAGCGATAATAATAATAGTAATAAGGATAATAATAATAGTTATAAGGATAAAGACAAGAGTAATAGGGATAGTAACAATAGAATAACCATAATAATAACAGTTATAGCGATAATAATAATAGTATTAAGGATAATAATAACAGTTATAGCGATACTGATAGTAGTGATAAGGATAATAATAATAGTTATAAGGATAAAGACAAGGGCAATAGGGATAATAATAATAGTAATAAGAATAATAATAACTATTATTAGCGATAATAATAATAGTTATAAGGATAAAGACAAGAGTAATAAGGATAGTAACTATAGAATAAGGATAATAATAACAGTTATAACAATAATAATAATAGAAATAACAATAATAATAACAGATATAGCGATAATAATAATAGTAATAAGGATAATAATAATAATAATAATAAGGATAATAATAATAGTTATAAGGATAAAGACAAGAGTAATACGGATAATAGTAATAGTAATAAGAATAATAACAGTTATAGCGATAATAATAATAGTATTAAGGATAATAATAATAGTAATAAGGATAATAATAATAGTAATAAGAATAATAATAATAGTTATTAGCGATAATAATAATAGTAATAAGGATAATAATAACAGTTATAGCGATAATAATAATAATCATAAGGATAATATTAATAGTTATAAGGATAAATACAAGAGGAATAGGGATAATAGTAATAGTAATAAGAATAATAATAACAGTTATAGCGATAATAATAATAATAATAAGGATAATAATAATAGTTATAAGGAGAAAGACAAGAGGAACAGGGATAATAATAATAGTAACAAGAATAATAGTAACAGTTGTAGCGATAATAATAATAATAATAAGGATAATAATAATAGTTATAAGGATAAAGACAAGAGGAATACGGATAATAGTAATAGTAATAAGAATAATAACAGTTATAGCGATAATAATAATAGTAACAAGAATAATAATAACAGTTATAGCGATAATAATAATAATAATAAGGATAATAGTAATAGTTATAAGGAGAAAGACAAGAGGAGTAGGGATAGTAACAATAGAATAAGGATAATAATAACAGTTATAGCGATAATAATAATAGTAATAACAATAATAACAGTTATAGCGATAATAATAATAGTAATAAGGATTAATAATAATAGTTATAGCGATAATAATAATAGTATTAAGGATAATAATAACAGCTATAGCGATAATAATATAGTTATAAGGAGAAAGACAAGAGGAATAGGGATAATAATAATAGTAACAAGAATAATAATAATAGTTATAGCGATAATAATAATAGTACTAAGGATAAAGGCAAGAGTAATACGGACAGTAATAATAGTAACAAGAATAATAATAACAGTAATAGCGATAATAATAATAGTATTAAGGATAATAATAACAGTTATGGCGATAATAATAATAGTAATAAGAATAATAATAACAGTTATAGCGATAATAATAATAGTAATAAGGATAATACTAACAGTTATAACGATAATAATAATAATCATAAGGATAATATTAATAGTTATAAGGAGAAAGACAAGAGGAATAGGGATAATAATAATAGTAACAAGAATAATAACAACAGTTATAGCGATAATAATAATAATAATAAGGATAATAATAATAGTTATAAGGAGAAAGACAAGAGGAATAGGGATAATAATAATAGTAGCAAGAATAATAATAACAGTTATAGCGATAATAATAATAGTACTAAGGATAAAGGCAAGAGTAATACGGACAGTAATAATAGTAACAAGAATAATAATGACAGTTATAGCGATAATAATAATATTATTAAGGATAATAATAACAGTTATAGCGATAATAATAATAGTCATAAGGATAATGATAATAGTTATAAGGATAAAGACAATAGTAATAGGGATAGTAACAATAGAATAAGCATAATAATAACAGTTATAGCGATAATAATAATAGTAATAAGGATAATAATAACAGTTATAGCGATAATAATAATAATCATAAGGATAATATGAATAGTTATAAGGATAAATACAAGAGGAATAGGGATAATAGTAATAGTAATAAGAATAATAATAACAGTTATAGCGATAATAATAATAGTACTAAGGATAAAGGCAAGAGTAATACGGACAGTAATAATAGTAACAAGAATAATAATAATAACAGTTATAGCGATAATAATAATAGTCATAAGGATAATGATAATAGTTATAAGGATAAAGACAAGAGGAATAGGGATAATAATAATAGTAACATGAATAATAATAACAGTTATAGCGGTAATAATAATAGTACTAAGGATAAAGGCAAGACTAATACGGACAGTAATAATAGTAACAAGAATAATAATAACAGTTATAGCGATAATAATAATAGTATTAAGGATAATAATAACAGTTATAGCGATAATAATAATAGTAATAAGGATAATAATAATAGTTATAAGGATAAAGACAAGGGGAATAGGGATAATAATAATAGTAATAAGAATAATAATAACAGTTGTAGCGATAATAATAATACTTATAAGGATAAAGACAAGAGTAATACGGATAGTAACAATAGTAATAAGAATAATAATAACAGTTATAGCGAGAAATAATAATAGTAATAACAATAATAACAGTTATAGCGATAATAATAATAGTAATAAGGATTAATAATAATAGTTATAGCGATAATAATAATAGTATTAAGGATAATAATAACAGCTATAGCGATAATAATATAGTTATAAGGAGAAAGACAAGAGGAATAGGGATAATAATCATAGTAACAAGAATAATAATAACAGTTATAGCGATAATAATAATAGTACTAAGGATAAAGGCAAGAGTAATACGGACAGTAATAATAGTAACAAAGATAATAATAAGAGTAATAGCGATAATAATAATAGTATTAAGGATAATAATAACAGTTATGGCGATAATAATAATAGTAATAAGAATAATAATAACAGTTATAGCGATAATAATAATAGTAATCAGGATAATAAGAACAGTTATAACGATAATAATAATAATCATAAGGATAATATTAATAGTTATAAGGATAAATACAAGAGGAATAGGGATAATAGTAATAGTAATAAGAATAATAATAACAGTTATAGCGATAATAATAATAGTATTAAGGATAATAATAATAGTAATAAGGATAATAATAATAGTAATAAGAATAATAATAACAGTTATAGCGATAATAATAATAGTAATAAGGATAATAATAACAGTTATAGCGATAATAATAATAATCATAAGGATAATGATAATAGTTATAAGGATAAAGACAAGAGGAATAGGGATAATAATAATAGTAACAAGAATAATAATAACAGTTATAGCGGTAATAATAATAGTACTAAGGATAAAGGCAAGACTAATACGGACAGTAATAATAGTAACAAGAATAATAATAACAGTTTATAGCGATAATAATAATAGTATTAAGGATAATAATAACAGTTATAGCGATAATAATAATAGTAATAAGGATAATAATAATAGTTATAAGGATAAAGACAAGGGGAATAGGGATAATAATAATAGTAATAAGAATAATAATAACAGTTGTAGCGATAATAATAATACTTATAAGGATAAAGACAAGAGTAATACGGATAGTAACAATAGTAATAAGAATAATAATAACAGTTATAGCGAGAATAATAATAGTAACAAGAATAATAATAACAGTTATAGCGATAATAATAATAATAATAAGGATAATAGTAATAGTTATAAGGATAAAGACAAGAGGAGTAGGGATAGTAACAATAGAATAAGGATAATAATAACAGTTATAGCGATAATAATAATAGTAATAACAATAATAACAGTTATAGCGATAATAATAATAGTAATAAGATTAATAATAATAGTTATAGCGATAATAATAATAGTATTAAGGATAATAATAACAGCTATAGCGATAATAATATAGTTATAAGGAGAAAGACAAGAGGAATAGGGATAATAATAATAGTAACAAGAATAATAATAACAGTTATAGCGATAATAATAATAGTACTAAGGATAAAGGCAAGAGTAATACGGACAGTAATAATAGTAACAAAGATAATAATAACAGTAATAGCGATAATAATAATAGTATTAAGGATAATAATAACAGTTATGGCGATAATAATAATAGTAATAAGAATAATAATAACAGTTATAGCGATAATAATAATAGTAATCAGGATAATAAGAACAGTTATAACGATAATAATAATAATCATAAGGATAATATTAATAGTTATAAGGATAAATACAAGAGGAATAGGGATAATAGTAATAGTAACAAGAATAATAATAACAGTTATAGCGATAATAATAATAGTAATAAGGATAATAATAACAGTTATAGCGATAATAATAATAATCATAAGGATAATATTAATAGTTTATAAGGATAAATACAAGAGGAATAGGGATAATAGTAATAGTAATAAGAATAATAATAACAGTTATAGCGATAATAAAAATAATAATAAGGATAATAATAATAGTTATAAGGAGAAAGACAAGAGGAATAGGGATAATATAATAGTAACAAGAATAATAGTAACAGTTATAGCGATAATAATAATAATAATAAGGATAATAATAATAATAATAATAATAAGGATAATAATAATAATAATAATAATAAGGATAATAATAATAGTTATAAGGATAAAGACAAGAGAATACGGATAATAGTAATAGTAATAAGAATAATAACAGTTATAGCGATAATAATAATAGTACTAAGGATAAAGGCAAGAGTAATACGGACAGTAATAATAGTAACAAGAATAATAATAATAACAGTTATAGCGATAATAATAATAGTCATAAGGATAATGATAATAGTTATAAGGATTAAGACAAGAGGAATAGGGATAATAATAATAGTAACAAGAATAATAATAACAGTTATGGCGGTAATAATAATAGTACTAAGGATAAAGGCAAGACTAATACGGACAGTAATAATAGTAACAAGAATAATAATAACTGTAATAGCGATAAAAATAATAGTATTAAGGATAATAATAATAGTTATAAGGATAAAGACAAGGGGAATAGGGATAATAATAATAGTAATAAGAATAATAATAACAGTTGTAGCGATAATAATAATACTTATAAGGATAAAGACAAGAGTAATACGGACAGTAATAATAGTAACAAGAATAATAATAACAGTAATAGCGATAATAATAATAGTATTAAGGATAATAATAACAGTTATGGCGATAATAATAATAGTAATAAGAATAATAATAACAGTTATAGCGATAATAATAATAGTAATCAGGATAATAATAACAGTTATAACGATAATAATAATAATCATAAGGATAATATTAATAGTTATAAGGATAAATACAAGAGGAATAGGGATAATAGTAATAGTAATAAGAATAATAATAACAGTTATAGCGATAATAATAATAGTAATAAGGATAATAATAATAGTTATAAGGATAAAGACAAGAGGAATAGGTATAATATAATAGCAACAAGAATAATAATAACAGTTATAGCGATAATAATAATAGTATTAAGGATAAAGGCAAGAGTAATACGGACAGTAATAATAGTAACAAGAATAATAATAACAGTTATAGCGATAATAATAATAGTAATAAGGATAATAATAATAGTACTAAGGGTAAAGGCAAGAGTAATACGGACAGTAATAATAGTAACAAGAATAATAATAATAACAGTTATAGCGATAATAATAATAGTCATAAGGATAATGATAATAGTTATAAGGATAAAGACAAGAGGAATAGGGATAATAATAATAGTAACAAGAATAATAATAACAGTTATAGCCGTAATAATAATAGTACTAAGGATAAAGGCAAGACTAATACGGACAGTAATAATAGTAACAAGAATAATAATAACAGTTATAGCGATAATAATAATAGTATTAAGGATAATAATAATAGTTATAAGGATAAAGACAAGGGGAATAGGGATAATAATAATAGTAATAAGAATAATAATAACAGTTGTAGCGATAATAATAATACTTATAAGGATAAAGACAAGAGTAATACGGATAGTAACAATAGTAATAAGAATAATAATAACAGTTATAGCGATAATAATAATAGTAACAAGAATAATAATAACAGTTATAGCGATAATAATAATAATAATAAGGATAATAGTAATAGTTATAAGGAGAAAGACAAGAGGAGTAGGGATAGTAACAATAGAATAAGGATAATAATAACAGTTATAGCGATAATAATAATAGTAATAAGGATAATAATAACAGTTATAGCGATAATAATAATAGTAATAAGGATAATAATAATAGTTATAGCTAATACGGACAGTAATAATAGTAACAAGAATAATAATAACAGTAATAGCGATAATAATAATAGTAATAAGGATAATAATAATAGTAATAAGGATAATAATAATAGTAATAAGAATAATAATAATAGTTATTAGCGATAATAATAATTGTAATAAGGATAATAATAACAGTTATAGCGATAATAATAATAATAATAAGGATAATAATAATAATAATAATAATAAGGATAATAATAATAGTTATAAGGATAAAGACAAGAGGATTACGGATAATAGTAAAAGTAATAAGAATAATAACAGTTATAGCGATAATAATAATAGTATTAAGGATAATAATAATAGTAATAAGGATAATAATAATAGTAATAAGAATAATAATAACAGTTATTAGCGATAATAATAATAGTTATAAGGATTAAGACAAGAGTAATACGGATAGTAACAATAGAATAAGGATAATAATAACAGTTTTAGCGATAATAATAATAGTATTAAGGAGAAAGACAAGAGGAATAGGGATAATAATAATAGTAACAAGAATAATAACAACAGTTATAGTGATAATAATAATAGTAACAAGAATAATAATAACAGTTATAGCGATAATAATAATAGTCATAAGGATAATGATAATAGTTATAAGGATAAAGACAAGAGTAATAGGGATAGTAACAATAGAATAAGCATAATAATAACAGTTATAGCGATAATAATAATAGTAATAAGGATAATAATAACAGTTATAGCGATAATAATAATAATCATAAGGATAATGTTAATAGTTATAAGGATAAATACAAGAGGAATAGGGATAATAGTAATAGCAATAAGAATAATAATAACAGTTATAGCGATAATAAAAATAATAATAAGGATAATAATAATAGTTATAAGGAGAAAGACAAGAGGAATAGGGATAATAATAATAGTAACAAGAATAATAGTAACAGTTATAGCGATAATAATAATAATAATAAGGATAATAATAATAATAATAATAATAAGGATAATAAAAATAGTTATAAGGATAAAGACAAGAGGAATACGGATAATAGTAATAGTAATAAGAATAATAACAGTTATAGCGATAATAATAATAGTACTAAGGATAAAGGCAAGAGTAATACGGACAGTAATAATAGTAACAAGAATAATAATAATAACAGTTATAGCGATAATAATAATAGTCATAAGGATAATGATAATAGTTATAAGGATAAAGACAAGAGGAATAGGGATAATAATAATAGTAACAAGAATAATAATAACAGTTATAGCGGTAATAATAATAGTACTAAGGATAAAGGCAAGACTAATACGGACAGTAATAATAGTAACAAGAATAATAATAACAGTAATAGCGATAATAATAATAGTATTAGGGATAATAATAATAGTTATAAGGATAAAGACAAGGGGAATAGGGATAATAATAATAGTAATAAGAATAATAATAACAGTTGTAGCGATAATAATAATACTTATAAGGATAAAGACAAGAGTAATACGGATAGTAATAATAGTAACAAGAATAATAATAACAGTAATAGCGATAATAATAATAGTATTAAGGATAATAATAACAGTTATGGCGATAATAATAATAGTAATAAGAATAATAATAACAGTTATAGCGATAATAATAATAGTAATCAGGATAATAATAACAGTTATAACGATAATAATAATAATCATAAGGATAATATTAATAGTTATAAGGATAAATACAAGAGGAATAGGGATAATAGTAATAGTAATAAGAATAATAATAACAGTTATAGCGATAATAATAGTAGTATTAAGGATAATAATCACAGTTATAGCGATAATAATAATAGTAATAAGGATAATAATAATAGTTATAAGGATAAAGACAAGAGGAATAGGTATAATATAATAGCAACAAGAATAATAATAACAGTTATAGCGATAATAATAATAGTAATAAGGATAATAATAATAGTTATAAGGATAAAGACAAGAGTAATAGGGATAGTAACAATAGAATAACCATAATAATAACAGTTATAGCGATAATAATAATAGTATTAAGGATAATAATAACAGTTATAGCGATACTGATAGTAGTGATAAGGATAATAATAATAGTTATAAGGATAAAGACAAGGGCAATTGGGATAATAATAATAGTAATAAGAATAATAATAACAATTATTAGCGATAATAATAATAGTTATAAGGATAAAGACAAGAGTAATAAGGATAGTAACAATAGAATAAGGATAATAATAACAGTTATAACAATAATAATAATAGAAATAACAATAATAATAACAGATATAGCGATAATAATAATAGTAATAAGGATAATAATAATAATAATAATAAGGATAATAATAATAGTTATAAGGATAAAGACAAGAGTAATACGGATAATAGTAATAGTAATAGGAATAATAACAGTTATAGCGATAATAATAATAGTAATAAGGATAATAATAATAGTAATAAGAATAATAATAATAGTTATTAGCGATAATAATAATAGTAATAAGGATAATAATAACAGTTATAGCGATAATAATAATAATCATAAGGATAATATTAATAGTTATAAGGATAAATACAAGAGGAATAGGGATAATAGTAATAGTAATAAGAATAATAATAACAGTTATAGCGATAATAATAATAATAATAAGGATAATAATAATAGTTATAAGGAGAAAGACAAGAGGAATAGGGATAATAATAATAGTAACAAGAATAATAGTAACAGTTATAGCGATAATAATAATAATAATAAGGATTAATAATAATAGTTATAGCGATAATAATAATAGTATTAAGGATAATAATAACAGCTATAGCGATAATAATATAGTTATAAGGAGAAAGACAAGAGGAATAGGGATAATATTATAATAATAGTAACAAGAATAATAATAACAGTTATAGCGATAATAATAATAGTACTAAGGATAAAGGCAAGAGTAATACGGACAGTAATAATAGTAACAAGAATAATAATAACAGTAATAGCGATAATAATAATAGTATTAAGGATAATAATAACAGTTATGGCGATAATAATAATAGTAATAAGAATAATAATAACAGTTATAGCGATAATAATAATAGTAATAAGGATAATACTAACAGTTATAACGATAATAATAATAATCATAAGGATAATATTAATAGTTATAAGGAGAAAGACAAGAGGAATAGGGATAATAATAATAGTAACAAGAATAATAACAACAGTTATAGCGATAATAATAATAATAATAAGGATAATAATAATAGTTATAAGGAGAAAGACAAGAGGAATAGGGATAATAATAATAGTAGCAAGAATAATAATAACAGTTATAGCGATAATAATAATAGTACTAAGGATAAAGGCAAGACTAATACGGACAGTAATAATAGTAACAAGAATAATAATAACAGTAATAGCGATAATAATAATAGTATTAGGGATAATAATAATAGTTATAAGGATAAAGACAAGGGGAATAGGGATAATAATAATAGTAATAAGAATAATAATAACAGTTGTAGCGATAATAATAATACTTATAAGGATAAAGACAAGAGTAATACGGATAGTAATAATAGTAACAAGAATAATAATAACAGTAATAGCGATAATAATAATAGTATTAAGGATAATAATAACAGTTATGGCGATAATAATAATAGTAATAAGAATAATAATAACAGTTATAGCGATAATAATAATAGTAATCAGGATAATAATAACAGTTATAACGATAATAATAATAATCATAAGGATAATATTAATAGTTATAAGGATAAATACAAGAGGAATAGGGATAATAGTAATAGTAATAAGAATAATAATAACAGTTATAGCGATAATAATAGTAGTATTAAGGATAATAATCACAGTTATAGCGATAATAATAATAGTAATAAGGATAATAATAATAGTTATAAGGATAAAGACAAGAGGAATAGGTATAATATAATAGCAACAAGAATAATAATAACAGTTATAGCGATAATAATAATAGTAATAAGGATAATAATAATAGTTATAAGGATAAAGACAAGAGTAATAGGGATAGTAACAATAGAATAACCATAATAATAACAGTTATAGCGATAATAATAATAGTATTAAGGATAATAATAACAGTTATAGCGATACTGATAGTAGTGATAAGGATAATAATAATAGTTATAAGGATAAAGACAAGGGCAATTGGGATAATAATAATAGTAATAAGAATAATAATAACAATTATTAGCGATAATAATAATAGTTATAAGGATAAAGACAAGAGTAATAAGGATAGTAACAATAGAATAAGGATAATAATAACAGTTATAACAATAATAATAATAGAAATAACAATAATAATAACAGATATAGCGATAATAATAATAGTAATAAGGATAATAATAATAATAATAATAAGGATAATAATAATAGTTATAAGGATAAAGACAAGAGTAATACGGATAATAGTAATAGTAATAGGAATAATAACAGTTATAGCGATAATAATAATAGTAATAAGGATAATAATAATAGTAATAAGAATAATAATAATAGTTATTAGCGATAATAATAATAGTAATAAGGATAATAATAACAGTTATAGCGATAATAATAATAATCATAAGGATAATATTAATAGTTATAAGGATAAATACAAGAGGAATAGGGATAATAGTAATAGTAATAAGAATAATAATAACAGTTATAGCGATAATAATAATAATAATAAGGATAATAATAATAGTTATAAGGAGAAAGACAAGAGGAATAGGGATAATAATAATAGTAACAAGAATAATAGTAACAGTTATAGCGATAATAATAATAATAATAAGGATTAATAATAATAGTTATAGCGATAATAATAATAGTATTAAGGATAATAATAACAGCTATAGCGATAATAATATAGTTATAAGGAGAAAGACAAGAGGAATAGGGATAATATTATAATAATAGTAACAAGAATAATAATAACAGTTATAGCGATAATAATAATAGTACTAAGGATAAAGGCAAGAGTAATACGGACAGTAATAATAGTAACAAGAATAATAATAACAGTAATAGCGATAATATAATAGTATTAAGGATAATAATAACAGTTATGGCGATAATAATAATAGTAATAACAATAATAATAACAGTTATAGCGATAATAATAATAGTAATAAGGATAATACTAACAGTTATAACGATAATAATAATAATCATAAGGATAATATTAATAGTTATAAGGAGACAGACAAGAGGAATAGGGATAATAATAATAGTAACAAGAATAATAACAACAGTTATAGCGATAATAATAATAATAATAAGGATAATAATAATAGTTATAAGGAGAAAGACAAGAGGAATAGGGATAATAATAATAGTAGCAAGAATAATAATAACAGTTATAGCGATAATAATAATAGTACTAAGGATAAAGGCAAGAGTAATACGGACAGTAATAATAGTAACAAGAATAATAATAACATTTATAGCGATAATAATAATAGTATTAAGGATAATAATCACAGTTATAGCGATAATAATAATAGTAATACGGATAATAATAATAGTTATAAGGATAAAGACAAGAGGAATAGGTATAATATAATAGCAACAAGAATAATAATAACAGTTATAGCGATAATATAATAGTAATAAGGATAATAATAATAGTTATAAGGATAAAGACAAGAGTAATAGGGATAGTAACAATAGAATAACCATAATAATAACAGTTATAGCGATAATAATAATAGTATTAAGGATAATAATAACAGTTATAGCGATACTGATAGTAGTGATAAGGATAATAATAATAGTTATAAGGATAAAGACAAGGGCAATAGGGATAATAATAATAGTAATAAGAATAATAATAACAATTATTAGCGATAATAATAATATTATAAGGATAAAGACAAGAGTAATAAGGATAGTAACAATAGAATAAGGATAATAATAACAGTTATAACAATAATAATAATAGAAATAACAATAATAATAACAGATATAGCGATAACAATAATAGTAATAAGGATAATAATAATAATAATAAGGATAATAATAATAGTTATAAGGATAAAGACAAGAGTAATACGGATAATAGTAATAGTAATAAGAATAATAACAGTTATAGCGATAATAATAATAGTATTAAGGATAATAATAATAGTAATAAGAATAATAATAATAGTTATTAGAGAATAATAATAATAGTTATTAGCGATAATAATAATAGTAATAAGGATAATTATAACAGTTATAGCGATAATAATAATAATCATAAGGATAATATTAATAGTTATAAGGATAAATACAAGAGGAATAGGGATAATAGTAATAGTAATAAGAATAATAATAACAGGTATAGCGATAATAATAATAATAATAAGGATAATAATAATAGTTATAAGGAGAAAGACAAGAGGAATAGGGATAATAATAATAGTAACAAGAATAATAGTATCAGTTATAGCGATAATAATAATAATAGTAAGGATAATAATAATAGTTATAAGGATAAAGACAAGAGGATTACGGATAATAGTAAAAGTAATAAGAATAATAACAGTTATAGCGATAATAATAATAGTATTAAGGATAATAATAATAGTAGTAAGGATAATAATAATAGTAATAAGAATAATAATAACAGTTATTAGCGATAATAATAATAGTTATAAGGATAAAGACAAGAGTAATACGGATAGTAACAATAGAATAAGGATAATAATAACAGTTTTAGCGATAATAATAATAGTATTAAGGATAATAATAACAGTTATAGCGATAATAATAATAATCATAAGGATAATATTAATAGTTATAAGGATAAATACAAGAGGAATAGGGATAATAGTAATAGTAATAAGAATAATAATAACAGTTATAGCGATAATAATAATAATAATAAGGATAATAATAATAGTTATAAGGAGAAAGACAAGAGGAATAGGGATAATAATAAATGTAACAAGAATAATAGTAACAGTTATAGCGATAATAATAATAATAATAAGGATAATAATAATAGTTATAAGGATAAAGACAAGAGGAATACGGATAATAGTAATAGTAATAAGAATAATAATAGTTATAGCGATAATAATAATAGTAACAAGAATAATAATAACAGTTATAGCGATAATAATAATAGTAATAAGGATTAATAATAATAGTTATAGCGATAATAATAATAGTATTAAGGATAATAATAACAGCTATAGCGATAATAATATAGTTATAAGGAGAAAGACAAGAGGAATAGGGATAATAATAATAGTAACAAGAATAATAATAACAGTTATAGCGATAATAATAATAGTACTAAGGATAAAGGCAAGAGTAATACGGACAGTAATAATAGTAACAAGAATAATAATAACAGTAATAGCGATAATAATAATAGTATTAAGGATAATAATAACAGTTATGGCGATAATAATAATAGTAATAAGAATAATAATAACAGTTATAGCGATAATAATAATAGTAATAAGGATAATACTAACAGTTATAACGATAATAATAATAATCATAAGGATAATATTAATAGTTATAAGGAGAAAGACAAGAGGAATAGGGATAATAATAATAGTAACAAGAATAATAACAACAGTTATAGCGATAATAATAATAATAATAAGGATAATAATAATAGTTATAAGGAGAAAGACAAGAGGAATAGGGATAATAATAATAGTAGCAAGAATAATAATAACAGTTATAGCGATAATAATAATAGTACTAAGGATAAAGGCAAGAGTAATACGGACAGTAATAATAGTAACAAGAATAATAATGACAGTTATAGCGATAATAATAATATTATTAAGGATAATAATAACAGTTATAGCGATAATAATAATAGTCATAAGGATAATGATAATAGTTATAAGGATAAAGACAAGAGTAATAGGGATAGTAACAATAGAATAAGCATAATATTAACAGTTATAGCGATAATAATAATAGTAATAAGGATAATAATAACAGTTATAGCGATAATAATAATAATCATAAGGATAATATTAATAGTTATAAGGATAAATACAAGAGGAATAGGGATAATAGTAATAGTAATAAGAATAATAATAACAGTTATAGCGATAATAATAATAGTACTAAGGATAAAGGCAAGAGTAATACGGACAGTAATAATAGTAACAAGAATAATAATAATAACAGTTATAGCGATAATAATAATAGTCATAAGGATAATGATAATAGTTATAAGGATAAAGACAAGAGGAATAGGGATAATAATAATAGTAACAAGAATAATAATAACAGTTATAGCGGTAATAATAATAGTACTAAGGATAAAGGCAAGACTAATACGGACAGTAATAATAGTAACAAGCATAATAATAACAGTAATAGCGATAATAATAATAGTATTAAGGATAATAATAACAGTTATGGCGATAATAATAATAGTAATAAGAATAATAATAACAGTTATAGCGATAATAATAATAGTAATCAGGATAATAAGAACAGTTATAACGATAATAATAATAATCATAAGGATAATATTAATAGTTATAAGGATAAATACAAGAGTAATAGGGATAATAGTAATAGTAATAAGAATAATAATAACAGTTATAGCGATAATAATAATAGTAACAAGAATAATAATAACAGTTATAGCGATAATAATAATAGTCATAAGGATAATGATAATAGTTATAAGGATAAAGACAAGAGTAATAGGGATAGTAACAATAGAATAAGCATAATAATAACAGTTATAGCGATAATAATAATAGTAATAAGGATAATAATAACAGTTATAGCGATAATAATAATAATCATAAGGATAATATTAATAGTTATAAGGATAAATACAAGAGGAATATGGATAATAGTAATAGTAATAAGAATAATAATAACAGTTATAGCGATAATAATAATAATAATAAGGATAATAATAATAGTTATAAGGAGAAAGATAAGAGGATTACGGATAATAGTAAAAGTAATAAGAATAATAACAGTTATAGCGATAATAATAATAGTATTAAGGATAATAATAATAGTAATAAGGATAATAATAATAGTAATAAGAATGATAATAACAGTTATTAGCGATAATAATAATAGTTATAAGGATAAAGACAAGAGTAATACGGATAGTAACAATAGAATAAGGATAATAATAACAGTTTTAGCGATAATAATAATAGTATTCAGGAGAAAGACAAGAGGAATAGGGATAATAATAATAGTAACAAGAATAATAACAACAGTTATAGCGACAATAATAATAGTAACAAGAATAATAATAACAGTTATAGCGATAATAATAATAGTCATAAGGATAATGATAATAGTTATAAGGATAAAGAAAAGAGTAATAGGGATAGTAACAATAGAATAAGCATAATAATAACAGTTATAGCGATAATAATAATAGTAATAAGGATAATAATAACAGTTATAGCGATAATAATAATAATCATAAGGATAATATTAATAGTTATAAGGATAAAGACAAGAGGAATACGGATAATAGTAATAGTAATAAGAATAATAACAGTTATAGCGATAATAATAATAGTACTAAGGATAAAGGCAAGAGTAATACGGACAGTAATAATAGTAACAAGAATAATAATAATAACAGTTATAGCGATAATAATAATAGTCATAAGGATAATAATAATAGTTATAAGGATAAAGACAAGAGGAATAGGGATAATAATAATAGTAATAAGAATAATAATAACAGTTGTAGCGATAATAATAATACTTATAAGGATAAAGACAAGAGTAATACGGATAGTAATAATAGTAACAAGAATAATAATAACAGTAATAGCGATAATAATAATAGTATTAAGGATAATAATAACAGTTATGGCGATAATAATAATAGTAATAAGAATAATAATAACAGTTATAGCGACAATAATAATAGTAATCAGGATAATAATAACAGTTATAACGATAATAATAATAATCATAAGGATAATATTAATAGTTATAAGGATAAATACAAGAGGAATAGGGATAATAGTAATAGTAATAAGAATAATAATAACATTTATAGCGATAATAATAATAGTATTAAGGATGATAATCACAGTTATAGCGATAATAATAATAATTATAAGGAGAAAGACAAGAGGTATAGGGATAATAATAATAGTAACAAGAATAATAACAACAGTTATAGCGATAATAATAATAATAATAAGGATAATAATAATAGTTATAAGGATAAAGACAAGAGGAATAGGGATAATAATAATAGTAACAAGAATAATAACAACAGTTATAGCGATAATAATAATAATAATAAGGATAAAAATAATAGTTATAAGGAGAAAGACAAGAGGAATAGGGATAATAATAATAGTAGCAAGAATAATAACAACAGTTATAGCGATGATAATAACAATAATAAGGATAATAATAATAGTTATAAGGATAAAGACAGGAGGAATAGGGATAATAATAATATTATTAAGGATAATAATAACAGTTATAGCGATAATAATAATAGTAATAAGGATAATAATAATAGTTATAAGGATAAAGACAAGGGGAATAGGGATAATAATAATAGTAACAAGAATAATAACAACAGTTATAGCGATGATAATAACAATAATAAGGATAATAATAATAGTTATAAGGATAAAGACAGGAGGAATAGGGATAATAGTAATAGTATTAAGGATAATAATAACAGTTATAGCGATAATAATAATAGTAATAAGGATAATAATAATAGTTATAGCGATAATAATAATAATAATAATAAGGATAATAATAATAGTTATAAGGATAAAGACAAGAGGAATACGGATAATAGTAATAGTAATAAGAATAATAATAACAGCTATTAGCGATAATAATAATAGTTATAAGGATAAAGACAAGAGTAATACGGATAGTAACAATAGAATAAGGATAATAATAACAGTTATGGCGATAATAATAATAGTAATAAGAATAATAATAACAGTTATAGCGATAATAATAATAGCATTAAGGATAATAATAACAGTTATAGCGATAATAATAATAATTATAAGGAGAAAGACAAGAGGTATAGGGATAATAATAATAGTAACAAGAATAATAACAACAGTTATAGCGATAATAATAATAATCATAAGGATAATATTAATAGTTATAAGGATAAATACAAGAGGAATAGGGATAATAGTAATAGTAATAAGAATAATAATAACAGGTATAGCGATAATAATAATAATAATAAGGATAATAATAATAGTTATAAGGAGAAAGACAAGAGGAATAGGGATAATAATAATAGTAACAAGAATAATAGTATCAGTTATAGCGATAATAATAATAATAGTAAGGATAATAATAATAGTTATAAGGATAAAGACAAGAGGATTACGGATAATAGTAAAAGTAATAAGAATAATAACAGTTATAGCGATAATAATAATAGTATTAAGGATAATAATAATAGTAGTAAGGATAATAATAATAGTAATAAGAATAATAATAACAGTTATTAGCGATAATAATAATAGTTATAAGGATAAAGACAAGAGTAATACGGATAGTAACAATAGAATAAGGATAATAATAACAGTTTTAGCGATAATAA